>JAJPUD010001444.1:380653-436268 GCA_023553655.1 Myrmecobius fasciatus
TTTTCTTATTCCCTCTCTCCTTTCCTTCCCTCTCTTTTTTCCTTTTTCCCTCTCTCCTTTGTTTCCTTTCTTCCTTCCTTTTTTCCTTCCTTCTCTTTCCCTTCCTTCCTCCCTCCCTCCCTTCCTTCCTTCCTTCCTTCCTTCCTTCCTTCCTTCCCTCCTTCCTTCCTCCCTCCCCTCCTTGCTTCCTTCCCTCCTTTCTTCCTTCCTTTCCTCCTTCCTTCCTCCCTTCCTTTCTAAGTCAAGAAAGGGGAAAGAATGAGTTTTTGTTTAGGTCCAGAACTGAATACAATACTTCAAATGTGGTCTGATCAAACATACAGTGAGACTATTATATCTCTAGTCTTGGAAATGCTGTCTTGTTGAATTCAGTCTAGGATTTTATTAACATTTTTGGCTGTCATGTCATATTGTTTATTCATTCTAAGCTTGCAATACATTAAAATGTTTCTCCATCTATTTTGCAGATGATTTTTGGTATTATTTTTCTACCATTTTGCATTTGTGAAACAAATTTAAAAAAAACCCACAAATGTAACCCTATTAAATTGCATCAGTATACAATATACAGAAAGTATGGCAAAATGGAGAGAGAATTAACCTTGAATTCAGGATGCCTAATTCAAGTCCTGTCTCTAATATATACTGGCTATATAGTCATGAGCAAATCACTGAACTTATCAGTGCACTAAGCAACTTTCTAAGATGAGTTTCCAGATAAGTTGTCATAAGCAATGAAATCCCAGACCCAGTGGTAAACATTGTTGGATTTGGCTGTCAAGATATTTTTGAATCTTACCTTTACTATTCATGGTATAAACTTTGTTTTTAAGCTTTGTGCCATCTGAAAATATGATAAGTATGCTTTCTATACCTCTATGGAAGTTATAGATAAAAATGTTAAATGGCAGAGGCACAAGTACAAATCCCTGAGGCTTCTTACCAATTTGGCATTTAGCCATTAATGAATACTCCTTCATACTCAATCAGTTCCAAACTCACTTAACTGTACTATTATCTAGACTTATATTTCTACATTTGTTCCACAAGAAAAGCATTATAAACTTTGCCAAATTCTTTATTAATATTTAGATTAAATCTGTATTTATGGGATTCCTTTGATTTACCAGTATAGTAACCCTATCAAGAAAAGAAATGAAGTTAATCTGGTATATCACTTTAAAATTTCTCATGTTACTGTAATTTCCCAATACTCTTCCCCTCTTTCTTAAAAAAAGTATAGTAAAATAAAGAAATTGATGCAGTGACCACATATCATGCCACATTCTAGATCTGCAGTTCACGATCTCTCTATTGAGAAGAAACATGTTTCATCTTTGGTTCTTAGGAGTCAAGATTATAAATTTCATTTATATTCTTCTTACTTTAGTCTTCATCATTTCACATGTCTTCCCATGATACTTTGAATTCTTCATAGATTTTGTTTCTTATAGTGTCACATTAAGTTTTTATACCACAGTTTGTCCAATCATTCTCTCAATTATTGGGCAATCCAACTTATTTCCAGTTGTTTACTACCATAATATATATTATTATAGGTACTTTGTTATTTATAGGACCTTTTCTGTCATTGACCAACTTAATAAAGGTGGAGGATAAAGTGCTGGACTATAGTCAGGGAAATCTGAATTCAGTTCTTGTCTCATACACTTACTAGCTGTGTAAGCAATACTTTTTATTTTATTTTTCTTGTTTATAACACAGAATAAATAATAGCTAAAATAATAACATATTTTATAGGGTTATTAGGAAGAAACAAAGCATTCTTTAATACAAATCTCAAAACATTACATGAGTATTAGTGATATTCACATGCTTGATAATAAGATTTTGATTGATCAGCATTTATTAAGCACCTACAATGTGCCAAGCACTATGCTAAGCACTGGGTGAGACATTTCTGGGTCAGAGTATGAACAATTTAGTGACTTTTTTGAGAGGGTTTCAAATAATTTTCCACACAGTTGGAACAATTCACAGTTCCCTTAAGAGTATATTAATATTCCTGTTTTCCTATAACACTCCTAAAATCAGCTGTTTTCTATCATCTCAATCAATTTGTTAAGCATGAGGTAAAATTTCTTTCTTTTTTTTAATTTGTCCACGTTTTTAATAATTTAAATTTCTTTGGGAAAAATTTTATTCATAATTTTTGACTACTTTTCTTTTCAGGAATGTTATGGGGGTGGCTCTAAAGCTATCATTCTCTTAGTTCAAGTTTGATGTTGGAATGAAATAAGGCACTTGTGAGTAATTGTACAAAGGAGATTTATTTTGTTCATACACAACAAGGATCTGATGGCACTTAATTTCTTTGAACCTGGTCCCTTTTGGGTACATCTGGAAATGTATCTGATCAGTATGTCATCTGGTTTGGTTTTAGGTAACTACAAAGTCTGAGAGGTACCCAACTATTAGACTTGTCTGGGACCTTTCATCAGAAAGCTGCATCAGAAAAGCTGGGGCCAATCAAGTTGCATGGGATTTCCGGAAGTCAAGGAAGTTAGGAAACATATATATTTAGTCAGGAAAATGTTGCTCTTATAGGGAAACATGATCTGTTCTTGATAAAACCTTTAAATGTTACTCATCATGTTTTTAATAAAAAGTTCTAGAATTTTGCCAGAAATCCAAGTTAAATTTCCTGGTATGCAACCTTAATATCCTTTACTTTTTTTTTTTTTTTTTTTTGACAAAAGGAACATTTACTTTTCTCAAAACCTGTGGCATCATATCTGTTTTCCACAAGTTTTGACAGATGACCAACTAGCTCAGTAATTACTGACCAGTATTTTTGATACCAAAGAATATAGTTCACCTGAGCCTGGTGACTTGAACTAACAGATTTTAAGGTGGGAAGGGATCTGGGAGAATATCTAGTCCAGTTCCCTTATATTACAAGGAGAAACTGAGTACCCTGAAAGGTTAAGTTACTTGTCTAAGAAAGTGCTCTCTTAATATCTACCTATTTAGATTTAGTATCAATTCTCTTTGACATAGAGTTAGCCTCAGAAGCAGGAAGACCCAGTTTCAAGTTTTACCTCTGACTCAAATTAACTTGTGTGACCTTGGATAGCTTGCTTAAACTCTTTAAATGGGTTGACAGAATTCACTGGTAAATATAGCTGGAAATGGGATTTTTCTTCAGGGAGTTAATTTATGGCTTGTTCAATTTCTTTTTCTAAGATTAGGCTATTTAAGTGTTCTATTTCATCTGCTAATCTAGATAATTCATATTTTTATAATTATTCATCTTTTCCATTTAAATTAAGTTTTATTGGCAGATAATTAAATGATTTAATTCCCTTTTCATTGGTTGTACATTTACCCTCTTCATTTTTTTAATGGTGTAATCTGGGTTTTTTTTTTTTTTTTAACAAAACCAATGATTTATATATTTTATTGTTTTTATTAAACCAACTCCTCATTTTATTTATTAGTTCATTTTTTAGACTTTCAGTTTTATTCCTCTCTCCTGAAATTTTTAGGATTTCTATTTGATGTTTAATTGGGATTTTTTAGTTTTTCCTAATTTTTTTAATTCCATGCACAATCTGCTCTGTCTTACTTTTATTGATATGTTTAGAGAAATAATTTTCCCCTAAGAACTTCTTTGGTGGAATCCCATAAATTTGTGTATGTTGTCTCATCATTGACGTTATTTTTAATGGAATTATTGTTTCTATGATTTGTTCTTTGACCATGTATTCTTTAGGATTATTTCATTTCCAATTAATTTTTAATTTTTGCTTCCAAACCCACTGATTGAATGAATTTTTTCTTTTATTCCATTATGGTCCCCACAGGGTGCAATTAAAATTTATGCTTTTCTCCATCTGTGAGTTTTTTAAACCCATAATGCATAGCCATTTTTTATGATGGTACCATCTACAGCTGAGAAAAAGGGCATACTTCTTTCTATGCCTATTTAGTTTTTCCAGAGATCTATTATATAGCTAAGTTTTATAAAATTCTATTCATTGGGGCAGATAGGTAGCCCAGTGGATAGAGCACTGGACCTGAATTCAAATTTGACCTTAGACACTTCATACTTCCTAGCTGTGTGACCCTGGGCAAGTCACTTAACCCCAATTGCATCATCAATAAATAAATAAATAAATGGAATTCTATTCATTATCTTAACTTCTTTCTTACTTGTTTTATGTTTTGATTTATCTAGCTTTGAGAAGGATTAGTATAACATTTTTCTAACATAGCACAATTATAGAGAACAGGAGGAGGGGCCTCTAGTGTAGTTTTACTATTTCTTTCATGATTTCTTTTGGGGATTTTTAGCAAAGCAAACCAGAAATGGTTTATATATTATCTTAAAAAGTTAATATTATATTTCATCACTCAGTACATAAAGAATATACAATTTATACATTATAGAACATTATAGGTTATACATATAACAGTAAATATGATGTATACAGTTTATGCAAAGATCTAAGTAGTTTGTATATAGAAGAAATCCAAATTTATCTTAATAAAACAGACATTTCTTGAGTACTTTCTATGTCCTGGGCATCCCTTAAGTATTTAGATGCAATGCTAGTTGGTGTATATCTTTTCCCAGATCCTAAATCCACTCCAAACATTCTTGTTTTGGGTCAACCCAAGTTTGTGTTTTGGCTTTCCGTTGTGTTTGTTTTCATTCCAATTTTGCTGAATATTAACATTTAATGATCTCTATCTCACCTTGCTTTCAAGTTCACATCTCTTCAAAATCGCTAAACTTTGTACCTGTGGTTTATGTGTAGGGACCCATTCCAAATCCTCTATAATTTAACCTTTCAGAGCCTATGGGAGATGGAGTTATACTTCTTTTCTGGCTCACTCTCTTCTGCCAAACAACCTCCCCACTTCTTTCTAAAACCATTTCAGATTTTGAGGTTTGTTCTCACACAGAACGCTTCTTTTGTCTTTGTGTCTTGAGCTCCCTTTCACCATTGTAGCTTTTATAATCAGGTTCTTTTTTGTTTGTTCATTTTTCTAGTCTATTTCTTGACTTTGTACTTTATGTAAGAGTTGGACTCTGATTACCTTCGGTTAGTCGGGGTTGTGGTGACTGTTTTGAAATGAAAACTTTTTTTGCCCTGCTGTTTTCGTAGCTAGTCCTGGAGGTCTATATTGCTTCCAGGTGTTTTCAGGAAGAGGTGTGGTCATTGATCTCTTAATCTGTACTCTGTCCCTAGAACTGTGCCCTCTACACCAGTAAGGCCCCCAGTCCCTGCCCCTCTCGGCTTGCAATTGTGACCTAGAGCTGGGTGATGGGCAATGAAGTGGCCAAGTAGTGCCTGGTCCAGCTAGCCTAGGGAATCTCTTTCTGGCCTCCCCATCTCTAGGAGGTAACAGCTCATGGTATCACTCTGCTGCTGTTCCTAACACCATCACCTCCAAGAGCCACAGCTGAGGTTGCCTGATGCACTATATTCCTGACCTGGTGTCACAGGCCTCTCCTCCTGTCCTTTATAATTGTGCTGGGCTAGAAAAAATGTTATACTAATCTTTGGTTGTTTGCGCTTCCTTAGAATTTGATTTGAAATATTATTTAATATTTATTTTATTTTTTTTGTCCACTATTCAAAAGACTGACTCATTTGCCTCTCAAAACCTTTTAAAGTCTTTGTCCCTTATTGTTACTCCATATCTTAGATTCTGCATTTTCTCAAGCAAAGAAAATCCACATTTCCTTCTGAATGTGAAGCATATAGTCATGCACTTGTCCTTCAGGAAAAATGACCCAATCCCTTTTGACATAAATGTTACATTAGCTTTTTCATATGCTGGGAATCAGATGAGGAAGGCCTGAGACCTTTGGTTTTAGGCCTTGTTTTATAGAGACTGAACCTACACCTTTCCTCCTTGGTACATGCCTGTTCAGAGCTCTGGACTGTATGGAGTTCAATGGTATTTACCTTTGGTGCTGTTGATGGTTATTTTATTTGATACCCTTTTAATATCTGATGGGGAATTTCTAGGGAAGCCAGATTTGGCTATATAGTGTCTTGGATGGAAACTTCCATGCCATACTTTTGTATTCATTCCGTATTATATGTCCTTATTCCATATTCTATACATTTTTAATAAGAAAAATTGTTTGACAAGCTCATTCACATATGTCTCTTTGTGAGACAACTTTGCTCTTCCACCTTGTTATAACTTTTTCTATTTGTGTCTTTAGAATCTCATTTTTGAGAACTTCCTATTCTTCCTGGACTGACCTTCTTGGTACAACATGGGTCCCTACCAATACATTTTTTGAATCCTTTGCAATCTAGTCTCTGAAAATCCAGAGTGTGTGTTAAGACAATTCTCAGACTTTCTTTACCACAAATTCTGAGATAAAGTTGTCACTCCCCCAAGATTCTGATCATTTCCACCCCAGGTGACAGTTAATTTTTGTGGGTGATAATAAGATCTAGGATGGAATTTCTCTTTGTTGATCCTGCCACCTTTTGAATGTTATCAATAGAAAAAATAATTTAAAAAAAATTTTTTTTAGAAAAAATAATTAAGGAATAATTAGCTTTTCTGCTTTGGCAGAGATAGGGCTCTAGCACTTACTTGTGCAGATATTTCTCCCATTACTCTTCCTATGCTTCTGTCTTAGGCTTGTGATCTATTTCCTAAATTCCTATTTCTTTTCCCTGTTCTAAGTGGACTACAGTAAGTTTTGGTGATAATATCCCTTCTTTTTCTGCCCTCTTCCAGTGTCCCCATCATGTTTAATTCATTTGGTACTTGGACTTCCTTATGTGAATATAGCTTTTTTTTTTTTTTTTATTAGTCACTTCCCAAAAACTCATCACTCTGTATATCATTAGAAACATTCCTTGTAACTAAGAAAATCAATAAAGCAAACCAAATCAATGCATTTTTCATGTTTGACAGCAAATGTAACTATGCAAAGGTAGTGTATTACCTCTTTTTAAAGAGAAGTATGTTTTATCACCTTCTCTTTGGAATCATAATTGGCCATTACATTAATGATCTTAATTGAAATACCTTTTAATGTTTTTTTTTTCTTCCACACTTCTGTGGTCTTTGTGCATATTGTTCTCTTGTCATCATTTTCCACCCTGAATCATCAGGTCATATAAATTTTCTTAGTTGACTGAATTCCTCATATTATTACTATCTTCCAGCACAATAGCATCTTATTACTTCTAAACACCACAGTTTAATCAGAGATTAGTCTATTGATGGAAATCCATTTTTCTTCTTTCTGTTTGTTTTTTTGTTACCATAAAAATACATGCTTCCTTTCTAGAATGTCCAGATACCTTCTGTTTTGGAAAAGCTTTTAAAATTTGTTTTAGAGCTACAAGTGCTCAATAGCCTTCTTCCCTCTCCTCATGTGACTTTCTTCTACTTCCCAATCTCCTGACACAGGTTAAGCTTCCCCTGGGCCTCTTCAAATATTTTCTCTCCTTTATTTTTATAATGAAATTCTCTTTCCATTTGTTTAAGGAACACTTCATTTTCCCTGATAATCTGTAGAATACCTACTTACATTCTCTTCAAGACTCTCACCTACAAAACCAGCCTCTGCTTTGAACATAAGCAGCAGCAGTCATTTGGCAATGGTGGAAATATAAACACTGGCAGAAAAATAAGCATTGCTCAATTTTTTAGATTAGTGAAAACTCCTTCTTGGCTTTAAATAACTATTGGAAGTGAGATCATCAATGATTTCTTTCTAGTAGCTATTCTGGAAAAATGCAGAAGCAAATTGCTATTGGAAGCCTTCAAGTCTCCTCAATTCTTTAGCACTTTCCTTTTAAAATTTACTCTAATGCCAAGGTAGAAGAATGAAATAAGCTAGACTTTAAAGTACTGGTATAAGAAAAATATTAGAAAACTGTGATCTTTAATTCCAGTGATTGGTAAGAATTTTCTATCCACAGAGGAAGGACCTCAATATGTGCTCTAGTGAAAGCAAATTTAATGATTTAGGAAGTATTAAATAATTAAATTGGAGATGGGGACGTTATATAGTTAATACATTATAATGTAGTGGTCAGTGTTATACACAGAATAAAGAAAACCTGTGTTCAAATCAATGTCTAATACCTACTGGCTGGGTAATTGGATAAGCTCTATGATTTCTTACTGAATTATGGACACAGTCTTTTTGAGCTTCAGTTCTTCTGTACAATATACTTTTAGAACTATTGTAAAACTCAAATGAAATACTACATGAAGTCTAAATTGCAAACTTTAGAGTGACATATAAAAGTAAATTATTAATAAATTTAGGTATCTAATCTAGTAATGTTGTAATCCATAACCTTTTACCTACATAAAGTCACATAATTTATAGCTGGGGTGGAAGTTGGGTATTCTAGATTAGAATTTCAAAGTGTTTACATCATCAATTATTAATGAATATTTCATTTAATCACATTATTTCCCATCCCTTCTTTGGCCAGCAGAATGTCCCATCTATGATTCTCACTCTCTTTAATTTTCTTTTTATCTATTGTATCATTTCCTGCCTACAAACATGTCCATGTGTCCCCCATTGTTACATAAAGGGGGAATGGCTAATTAACTCAGTCTTTATTAGCATTCATAGAGTGCTAAGCTGTTGTAATACCAATTTGGACATTGAAACACATGAAGATAATGTTTAATGGGCTCTGTTCTGTTAACTAACCTCTCCCATTGACTATAGAATTGGAATTTTAGTACATTCCAAGGATACTAGTCAACCCTAGCCTTACTTTTAGTCTAACTCCTTACTGCCTTTCCATACTATAATATACGATATCCTAGAAACTAAGACAAATGTAGCCAATGAGGACATTTGACTTGGGAGTATGGACAACAGTGTGCTAGTAAATGTTTATAACTAGGTTTCTTTTCTTTTCTTTTCTTTTCTTTTCTTTTTCTTTCTTTTTTTTTTTTTGGTAGTATTAAATAGTATTATATATTTTATTTTTTTTAATTAAAGCTTTTTATTTGCAAAATATATGTATGGGTAATTCTTCAATATTAACCCTTTCTGTTACAAATTTTTCCCCCCTAGTCCCCACCCCTCCCCCAGATGACAGGAAGTCCACTACATGTTAATTATGTATAACTAGCTTTTGAAGGGAAAATGTACACATATTTATATTCTGCACATTTTTTTCTATCTCTTTTTTAGATAATCAACAAAACAATGAATCAAGACTCGGTCAATATTTGCCAATTTCTGAGGTGTAATTTTAAAAAAAATTGATTTTTGAGAGTTTGAGCTGTTTCCAGTATCACCTAAATATGGGTCACTTCTTTTTGTATTTATTCTTACTCTTCTGGGAGAGGGGGAACAAATGAAATAGCTACAACTTTGTAAAGTCAGGAGAGTGAGTCACTCAAAATCCAGGACTATAGTCCATGCTGGGCTTTGTAACCAGTCAGTCCCGTACAAGGCCCAAAGTACAAGAAGCTACCATTAAGAACCAACCCAACAGGGGCAGCTAGGTGGTGCAGTGGTTAGAGCACCAGCCCTGAAGTCAGGAGGACCTGAGTTCAAATCTGGTCTCAGACACTTCCTAGCTGTGTGACCCTGGGCAAGTCACTTAACCCCAATTGCCTCAGCAAAAAGCAAAAAAAAAAAAAAAAAGAACCAACCCAACAGTATCTGAGACACAGACTTGTGCTGCAGTTATGTTGTATTTGGAAGTGAACTTGGAGGGGCCAACAATATGTAGAAATTATATTAAATTTGAGATTATTATCTTCAAGGATAAAGGTGATAAGGTGCTCCCCAGATATTAGAAGAGAGATGTTTTTACTAGTTTTTGCTGTGTCACTGAAGTATGATAAAATAATTTCTGGTTCATGCGTTTAGGTCACCATTATTTTATTTTAAGATTCTTAAAACTGCTTGAAGCAAACAGATCATGTATCTTGCTAAAGTCTGCAAAAGAAAGTTTGGGACATAAACTTCAATTCTAGTTTTGATTAACTAGTTCCCTGAGTTTCCTAATGCAGACATCTTTATCTTCTTTTTTTGTTGTTTGTTTCTTGATATTTAAATCCTTACCTTGCTCTTCTACTAAATGTCAAAATTCCATTGCATCCATCCTATTTAGATAGGTTGTTATATGGGCTTACTAACTCTGTTTCTGTGAAAACTATATTCTGAGCATATCTATGTTATTGATGAAATGATTGACAGCAATATCTAATCAATAGTCTATTGGGTAACTTAAAAACTAATTGATGTTAATTGGCTAATGGAATTGTAACATTAATCAATGGCAGCTAACGTAGGGGGAAAACACACTGAGGGCCCAAACCAATACCATTAGAAAAGAGACACCTAAATCCCTTGTGTTTATTTCTAGAATCATGAAGGAGAGTTATAGCCAATCTCACTATGTGAAAGTGAAGTCGGAGAAACTGAGTCACTAAAAACCCTCTATTGATCCTTCAATCCCTACTAGCATATCTTCAACTTTCTCTCCTCTGATTCTCTTTTAAACTCTCTTGCAATATCATAATTCAACCAAAACTCCTCTTGCCAAAGTGACTATTTCTTAATGACCATAATAAAAGGCCTTTTCTCATATCTCATTTTCTTTGACCCCACTGTAGTCTTTAATACCATTCATCACTTTTTTAGGTATAATGCTCTTTTTTGGTTCATCATCTAAAATTGGATGTCTTGGGGTTCTCGTTTAGTTGGGTTTCTACCCTTCAAACTAAATCCTATCTATATTTGCCTTTAGAAGTCACAGCAGAAGTCTCTATAGAGAGAAAAGATTATTATTCTAGGAAAAGATCAATACTTTCTTAACCTCTGTAGAAAAACTTAACACTCTTAAATGTTGATAATTCTAAGTTTTTTAATTTATAAAATATTTAAATAATTTAAGAAAAATCTAATAATTTAAATAAATTTAAATATTTAGTTTATGAAATAAACATTTAAATGAATAAAATGAAAAATCTCACTGTTTTGCAGTCATATTTTTTTGGTCCAAATTATGGTTTATTATTAGAATGGTATGTTTTTAGTTTCTTTTTAAAATGTTTAATACTTTATTTTAATCAGTCAAAATTTCCCCCTTTCTCTTCCTCTTGAGAACACAAGAAAAACAAACCTATTACAAACACAGATAGTGATTAAGACAAATATCTACATTAACCATGTCCAAAAAAGCATTTGTCTCATTTACATTCTGGATCCTTCAACTCTCTGTCATGAAGTAGTGTGTTTTATTATTAGTTCTCTGGAATCATATCTGGTCATTATGCTGAAAAAAATCAGCACAACAGCATTATATCATATTAATAAACTATAACTTTTTCATCCATTCTCATCCATTTTTTATGGGTATCCCCTCAGATTCCATTCCTTGCCACTTCAGAAAGGGATAAACATTTTTGTGCATCCTTAGAGTTTGTTTTGCTTAAGCCTAGTCCTTAATACCCTCCCTCAAATTCCCACTGCCCCCTTCTCCCTTCTATTTCACTATTGAATGAAAGGGGTTTTTTGTTTGTTTAATTTTTTTTTCATCCAACTGTCTGTCTGTCTGTATTCTTCCTTCATTAAACCAGTCTGGCTGAAAGAGTACTCTCCCTTCTTTTTTCTCCTTGTTTGTATAGCTATCTACTTGTGGACCTTGATCATGTGAGATAATTTCCTAACTTTCCTTTCTTCCTCCCACCCTCATCTTTCTTCTCCTTTTACATTCTCTAAGATCATCAATATATAACAGAACTGTTCCCAGGTCTTGTTCAACTGTACTCTATGATCTCTGATGATGATAAGATTCCATGTGGACATGTGTATCTCCCCTATTTGAATTAAGCAGTTTATCCTTGTTTAATCTTTTATTATTGCTCATTTTTTTACTTTATTATGTTTTTCTTTACTTTATTATGTTTATGGGTTTGAACATCACAGTTTCTACACTGTTTTTTTCCATCAGGAATGCTTAAAAAGTTCATTTTTGCTCCATCCCACTCCCACCCTCCAGCATTATACTCAGATTTGCTAGATAAATTATTCTTGACTATAAGCCTTTTGCTTTCTGGTATACTATCTTCCAAATTCACTGTTCCTTTATAGTTGTGGGTGCTGTCATGTATGATTCTGATTGTAGTTTTCAGTACCAGAATTCTTTCTTTCTGGCTGCCTGCAGTAATTTTTTTTTTTTCTTTGACTTGGAAACTTCAGATTTTGGTTTTGATGTTTCTAGGTATTTTCATTTAGGAGTTTCTTTCAGGAGATGATTGGTGAATTTTATTTCCACTCTGCCCTCTAGTTATTTAAACCACTCATTCTTTACAATTAGATTGTCTCCCCTATCTTCCCATGCCCTTTATTAAATGTAATTTTAATTTCATCAAAATCTGGAAAGGATGAATTTAATATTTCTACCTTTCTACATTTAATTGTGAGGTTTTTATGCCCTAATACATAGTCAATTTTTGTGTAGGTGCCATGTGCCCTATTGTCATTCAATTTTCCCCAGAGGTCTATTATATCTAAACTTTTCTAAAATTCTATTTACCCCTTTCTTATTTATTTTGTAGTTAAATTTATCTAATTTTAAGAGGGGAAAATTGAGAGCCTTCAGTAATATAATTTTCCTCTTGTAACTCGTATAACTTTTTATTTTATTCTTTTTTTTAAAGTTATTATCCTTTTTTTTTTTTTTCTGAGGCAGTTGGGGTTAAATGACTTTCCCAGGGTCACACAGCTTGGGAGTGTTAAGTGTCTGAGACCAGATTCAGATTTGAACTCAGGTTCTCTTCACTTCAGATCTGGTGCTCTAGCCACTGCACCACCTAGGTGCCCTATCACCACCTCTCTCAATCTGCCCTCATTTATCTCAGTTCTCCCCTTCCCTTTTTCTTGTCCTCCTCCTCTCCTACTTCCCTATTCGGTAAGATAGATTTTTATACCCAAATGACTATATATGTTATTCCCTTTTTCAGTCAATTCCAATGAGACCAAGGTTCAAGCAATACTCACTCTCTTCTCATTTTTCCCTCCACTCCAATAGGTCATTTACATCTCTTCATATGAGATAATTTAATCCATTTTATCTCTCTTCCTTCTTTACTCAGAGCAATCCTTTTTCTCACTTATTAATTTTTTTTTTATATCATCCCATCAAAGTCAACTTATACTGGCACCTTCTGTCTTATTTTTCCTAACTGTCCTAAAAGTTATAGTTCTTAAGAATTCTAAGTATCATCTAATGTAGGGATGTAAAGAATTTAACTTTATTGAATAATTTATATTTTCTCTTTCCTAGTTCTTTTTATATGCTTCTCTTAAGTCTTATATTTGAAAAATCAAAATTTCTGTTTAGTTCTGATCTTTGCATCAGGAATGTTTATTCTCCATTTCACTGAATATCCATTCCCTTGGTTTTGCTGGGTACTTGATTCTTGATTGTAATCTAAACTCTTTTTTTTGCCTTCCAGAATATCATATTCTAAGCCCTGATTCTTTAATACAGAAGCTGATAAATCCTTTATAATCCTGATTGTGGTTCCTTGATATTTAAAGTTGTTTCTTTTTGGCTGTTTATATTTTCTCCTTGACTTGAGAGTTCTAGGATTTTCATTTTGGGATTTCTTTTAGGAAGTGATTGGTGGATTCTTTCAATTACTATTTTAACCTCTGGTTCTAGGATATCAGGGCAGTTTTTCTTGATAATTTCTTGAAAGATGTGGATCAGGCTTTTTCTATGATCATGGCTTTCAGGTAGTCCAATAATTCTTAATTCTTAAATTATCTCTCCTGGATCTATTTTCCAGGTCAGCGCTCTTTTTCCAATGAGATATTTCACATTTTCTTCTATTTTAAAATTTTGATTCTTGATTTTGCATGGAGTAACTAACTTCCATTTGTCCAATTCTAATTTTTACAAAATTATTTTCTTCTGTTTGCTTTTGTACTTCCATTTCCATTTAGCCAATTCTATTTTGTTAGGAATTGTTTTCTTCAGTGGATTGTTGTGCACCTTCTTCCATTTTTTTGTGCTTCCATTACTAAGCTGTTGGCTTTTTTTTCATGAATCGCTTGTATCACTTTTATTTCTTTCTCCAATTTTTCTTTTATCTCTCTTATTTGATTTTTAAAGTCTTTTTTGAGCTCTTGTAGTAGTTCTCTTTGGACCTGAGATCAATTCATATTCTCTCGGAGGCTTTTCATATGTGTTTTGATATTGTTCTCCTCTTCTAAATTTGTGTTTTGATATTCCCTGTCACCACAGTAGCTTCCTATAGTCAGGGTCTTTTGTTTATTACTCATTTCCCCCCTATTTTATGACTGTCAAATTTGAGTTCTGCTGCCAGAGTACAGGGGACACTGTTCCAAATTTTTTCTGCCAAGGGCCAGGGGCCTGGCCTCTGGCCTGCTGCACCAGGATCTCTGGGCCTAGCAGCTTGCCTGCTGCAAGCCCTGGTTGCTGACCTATTAGAGGCCTCCTGCTGTCTTCTTCAGATACCATCTGTGTTGGACAGTTACTCAAGTGAGGTAGATTTTTCTCTCAATCCTTCTAAGTTGCCATGGGCTGGAAAACTGCTGCTCCAGAATTCATTTTGATGTATTAAAGTTGTTTGGAGGGGAGTTTGGAAGCATTCCTGCCTTTTTTCAATCATCTTAGCTTCATTCCCTTTATCCTTGTTATAAAAAATATAAAAAAATTATAAAAATCTGGGCAGTTTTCTTGAAATATTTTTAGGGTTTTTCTTTCTTTTCTTTTCTTTCTTTCTTTCTTTCTTTTTTTTTTTTTGACATAGCAGTTGATGATTCTTGATGTTTCTCTCCTTGAACTTTTCTAGGCCAATTATTTTTGCCCTGTGATATCTTACATTTTCTTCTGTTCTTTTTAATCTTTTGACTTTGTTTTAATATTTCTTCTTGCCTCATAGATCCATTGACTTCCATTTGGTCCATTCTAATTTTCAGGGAGTTTGTTGTTTGGGCAGGGTACATCTTTTGCCAAGCTGTTAATACCTTTTCTAATTTATAGTTTATTTGTTTTCCAATGTTTTCCTTATTTTATTTATTCATTTTATTTATAAATATTAAACATTAATATTAAAAATATTTTTAAACCTAATTTAAAAGTTCTATTTTGGGTCTTGGACTTCCTTTTTCCCTGGTGTCCAACTTATCCCTGGGTGTTGGTTCCTGGCCTACCTCTGTCCTCACTATCTAAAAATCTCTTTATTTGTCTTCCTATGCTGAAGTGAGTTGGACAAATGACTCACTCTGATTTTTTCCGAGTTATCCCAACTGGATTTGCTTTGCAATCATTATTGGGGCAAAATGAAGAGTTTCTGTCACTCTTTGTCATTTAGTCTTTCTTTGGTAATCTAATAATGACTGTCCCAGGGATTTATGCCTTGATTATTGTCTCCTAATCCCAAAGTTAAACAGCCAGAATTAACTAAATACAAATTTTTAAAAGCAATAAAATTTCTAAAAAAAAAAAATTAAGTAAAAGTATAATAATTCTGGTAATCTCCTTGGATTTTAAATTCTGAGATCTCTCAGCAGTAGTTGATATTCCATAAAAATGTTAATGAAAATATTTGATTTTTATAACAGTGTCAAATAACTGGTGAAAACCTGTTTAACTGGTATAGCCTCAACCACCCAGGGTAGAAGTATGCCAAGGCTAATAAACTCAAAGACTGGGGCATTAATGTTCTTCAGCCATTCTTAGTACCTTTAGTGAAAATCCCTCAATTTTCCACCCCTCATTCCTTATTTCTATTACGCAATTAAAGAAAAAGAAAACACTCTCATTTTACTATTCTTTTAGAAAACAGGAAGTCTCCTGTTATCATGTTGTACAAAATTCTATATAAATTTGGGACCTAAGGGACTCTGGATTTCCGCTGAAAAATGGATAACTCTATCCCAAACAGTTCCTCTGACTATATGCTGCCCACTATGAGCAGAGAAGCCACATACTGATGGTGTGTTGGCAAATGTTTAACAACTAGCTCTCTGAAAAAAAAAAAAGTTTGTAAGACACATTTTAAAATTTAATCTGCTTTATTAATATTTTCTTTTTTTTTGCTGAGGCAATTGAGGTTAAGTGACTTGCCCAGGGTCATACAGCTAGGGAATATTAAATGTCTGATACCACATTTGAACTCAGGTCCTCCTGACTTCAGGGCTGGTGCTCTATCCACTGTGCTCCTAGCTGCCCCAATATTTTCTTTTTTTAACATTAACTTTCTCAAATCTAGGAATTAATAAAACAATAAATCAAGTTTTGATCATATTGTACCATTTGCTGATTTCTGAGGTGTAAATATCCACACTGGAAATTTAATTTAACAATGGCCTCTTGTGAACAATATGGACTGGCTCCAATGAGGCCCTGTCTACACCAAGACTGCCCCTGCTGAATAGCTGTTCTCCTATTGTGAATAGTGATAAAATTGGTGAAGCTATCTGGGCTGACACTTTTCATCTGCATTTCTCTGCATTACAAATTGGTGGTAGCTGAGAAAAAAAGAATTTTGGCAACTGGATGGCTTTGTGGAGAAAGAAAGGAGCTTGGGGGAAGGGAAGTGTAAGGGGATGGAAATCTTCCCTGCAGAGAGTGGAGGAAGAGAACTTGTCCCTAGGACCCCCTGAGATATTGAGTGGTAGGTTGCTTGGAAACAAGAAATTAACCCCAAGGGAACCAAAATTATTCCTCTGAGATAAAAGCTCTCACTCAAGAGGGGGAGGGAGCAGCAGAGACAGACTGAGGAACAACACAAACAGCCAGCATCTGCTAGATAACATCATTACCCAGTAGGCAGGCTACATACAGAGGTGTGGATGTACAGTGAGAAGGAGCTTGTTAATGTTCAAGACAAATCTCAACACAAAAGGGGGGCAGGATGTAGCTGGTGATCCTCTTCACAAAAGCAATTTCTACTTTAAGACAGATGTCAGTTAAATCACTGTATCTTTATGATAACCTGATTTATATTCCTCCCCTGTTGATTTGATTATAATCCAGCACTTCACTGATGCATTTAGTAGATAGAAGAAAACCCAGGTGACCTCCCTCAAGTTCCTTTTACAACCAGGAATGTCACTCTTTCGGGAAATCCTTTGTCTAGTAAACTCTTTTCCTCAACATGACTATCCCCATGACTATGGGAGTTATTAATAGATAAGACTAGACTACTGGGATGAGGGATAAGGCTCCTTTAAAAACTTTAAAAGTGAAAATCTGTTTGATTGGTATGGGCTTAGCCCTCCTATGAGGACAGTATCCCAAGGCTAATAAATCCAGAGCCTAGCATGTATATTTTTCACTTGCAAAACTTACTGGATATAAAAACAGCACAAGAAAGGTCACCTTGGTAAAAATTATAATTATATTATATTATAATAATATCTTTGCCCATTATAATAATATCAGGGAGGTGTATCCATTCAGGTTATCATAAAATACTGTAAAAGTTCCTTTAAGAATAGTCTCTGAGGGATGCGAAAGGTGGACCACAACATAACATTCTCATACTCCTTGATTGATGTTTGCTTACATTGTGTTTCCTTTATCTGATATATCGTTTGTGTAGATAAGATTTTTCTTGCACAACAACGATAAGTTTGGAAATATGTATACATATATTCGATTTGCCAATATTTTAACATAATTAACATGTAGTGGATATCCTGCCATCTAGGGGAGGGGTGGGGAGTTGGGGGGAAAATTTGTAACGGAAAACTATGTAAGGGTTATTGTTGAAGAATTACCCACACATATGTTATGCAAATAAAATAAAATTAAAAAAAAAAAAAAAAGAATAGTCTCTGAGGGGCAGCTAGGTGGCGCAGTGGATAGAACACCAGCCCTGAAGTCAGGAAGACCTGAGTTCAAATCTGGTCTCAGACACTTAACATTCCCTAGCTGTGTGACTCTGGGCAAGTCACTTAACCCCAATTGCCTCAGCAAAAAGCAAAAAAAAAAAAAAAAAAAAAGTCTCTGGAAGAATAAAGTTAGCAAAGGACTGGAAAGAGGGACTTCCCCCATAAATTTCTTCTCAACATCATGTGATGGTGGCTGCTAGGTCACAGAGTATTTAGGGGGATATACTTTAGAACCCCCCACATCTTCCTGTGACAGAAATAGAGATATTAGTAGGATGTTTTTGATTCAGGAATACTCTAAGGAAAGTGATCCAGATGATTAGGTAGGAAAAGTGCTTTTAAATCACTTTGGAAAGAGGAGGATGGATCTAGGACTATGAAGGCAGATCACCTTTATAAATGTGAATTAGAAAAGTTTGATATTTCTTCAAAAGGAAACTACAAATTAAAATAAATAAATACATAAGGGGAGAAAAAAGGAAACTATAAATCAACCAAGCTATGGGATCAGTTTCCTATTTTCTCCTACCTTTCCTCCCTGACAAAGAGCTCCCAGGACATGGGTGAATAGAAAAATTCTGGGAATAGATAGAGCAGACTGACCTGGCCCTTATTTAAAAGGGCCATCCATTGAGAGCACATGTCTCAGAGTTAGCAAATGGCTCCTCTTTGTTTAAATTTGAATTTGTGTTGCTTCCCCATTTGCTGTGGCTTTCGCTCTTAGAATGTAAGGTCCTATTCGCAGCTAGTGAGAATGAGATGGCAGGGAAGGATGTGTTGGGTCAGGGAACATATATCTTGGCCCTGCTGCCTGTGCTGGACGCCTCCCTTCCACTTTTGTATGATGGGGGTGACATCTGCTTCTTATGAGAAATGAATAAAACTTTTTCTTTACATCTCAAGATATCTCTGAAATTTATTAATCTTATTATTTTGTTGAAGCAATTGGGGTTAAGTGACTTGCCCAGGGTCACACAGCTAGGAAGTATTAAGTGTCTGTGGTCGGATTTGAACTCAGGTCCTCCTGACTTCAGGGCTGGTGCTCTATCCACTGCACCATCTAGCTGCCCCAATGAAATAGATTATTGAGGGTTTAACCAAGTTATGGATATGGTTGACTGCTATGCCAGACACTGACTGTGTCTCTGTTAATCACACTTGGTGGTATGCTCTGGCAGATCTGGCCAATGCTTTCCTTTCTATCCCACTCAGAGAGAAGCAAGCTTGATTTGCTTTTACTTAGCAAGGAATGCAGTACAGCTTCATCGTCCTGCCTCAACGGTAGCTTAACAGCTATTATCTGCCACCAGTGGGTAGGATGGACAATTTGACTCTGACATTATAGTCTTGCAGTACATTATTGTTACAGTGGAGATAACAATTGAAAAAAGGGGTTCTGATCTGGTTGCCTAATTGGAACAAGATAATTATGCAATTAACCCAGATAAGATACAAAGACCATCCCCCAAAGTTAAGTTCCGTGAATACAATACATGGGAGATGTGGAGTGACATTTCTAAAATGGGCAAGAATAAACTCTTGGATGGAAAGCTTCCAACACCAAGAAAGAAGCTTAGGCCCTGATCCAGCTTTTTTGACTACTGACATCAATACATCCTACATTTAGGGATCATTATGAGGCTTTTCTATTGATTCCACCCGCTATATGGTTTGAGTGAACACTGCAGCCACAAGCTGCCTGGAAAGCTGCTGTCCAACAGGCCCTTTCACTTGGACCCCTGCCACTCACAAATGCCAAAGAACTACAGGTATTAACTATTCCAGGTGGCAGAAAGATGCAGGTTGAACTTAGGTTCTAAATCCACACATTTAAAAAAGCAATGGCCAATTATATTCCTTTTGCAAAGTGAATTTTAGCCTACTACTGACCAACCCCTTAGAGAACCTTTACCTAATCAATTACCTACAATCATACCAATTTAGGACTCCTCATCTGATAGTCAAGAGATATAAAAGTATGTTTTACTGGTAAAATCTTTCACATTCAAAATAGTCAAGACCTGTGGAAAACATCAAGGAACAAGATGGCAAATGTGAAATTCATACCACTCATGGCAATCAATGGTTAGTTAGTCCAATCAGCAAAACTAGGAGCAGTCTTTCACACCTTCAAAGAGGGCACTCAAAGGGAGGTGTTCATTTATACTAGTTGTGGCCAATGACCCAGCCATCTGATCTGGGCAATGGCAGCAAACTCATTGGAAAATCAAATTTAACTCAGTATGAGGGGGTGAGGTAGAGGAGATGGCATCCCTGAAGGCACATAGTAGTTGAATTGAAAAACTGATGGATCATTTCAATTATATATATGCACACTGAAAGGGATACTCTCTTGAGGAATCCAATAGGGATGACTTGTTAGAACAAAGCAGTACAGCAGAATAGATCATGCCTGAAGAGGTCATGGAAAGAACAACCTATGCAGGAAAAGACCCACTAGAAGAGCTTCCACTTCATCCAAGAAGCCAAAAAAGAGAGGCTGTTGATATTTCCTATCACCTGCATTAGGTTATAGAAAGGGGAATCCTAAGGAAGATGCTCTGGGAGGACATTTAGCCAGTGGCTCATGTAAAACCCTCTTACATAAATACAAGACCTGTAAAATATCTTGACAAGAGGAGATACCTTGTTTGGTTTTGGAGTTTCCACACTTGTTACTTATCCTAATGTGAAGGTTATTATCTCAGCCTTCACCTTGGCCATACTGATTTTTTTTTTTTTAATTTTTATTTTATTTGCATAACATATGTGTGGGTAATTCTTCAACAATAACCCTTACATAGCTTTCCGTTACAAATTTTCCCCCCAACTCCCCACCCCTCCCCTAGATGGCAGGATATCCACTACATGTTAATTATGTTAAAATATTGGCAAATCGAATATATGTATACATATTTCCAAACTTATCATTGGTGTGTAAGAAAAATCTTATCTACACAAACGATATATCAGATAAAGGAAACACAATGTAAGCAAACATCAATCAAGGAGTATGAGAATGTTATGTTGTGGTCCACATTTCGCATCCCTCTCTCTGGGTGTATATGGCTTTCTTCAGTGAACAATTGGAGGTGGTTTGAAACATTTCATTGTTGAAGAGAGCCAGGCCATACTGATTTTATTTCAAGTGATAATTTAGCACAGCCTGGATTTAACAATGGATCTGAACTCAGGGCATAAGATAGGTCTTCCATGAATACTATCACCTTCAATTATGTAACAAATCCAACATATCAATGAAAATAGAAAATCCCTTTCTGGCTGGCTGGACTGCTGGTCTCAAGCAGTCTACTCTGATATTTATTCACTCACTATTCCCTGCAATGTTAAGTCTCCATTATCTCAGATATGAGCTGAAATTTTCAGGGTGTAGCAGGGGTACATAACCCAATGATTGTATCCAGACTTATCCTATTTTAAAATTCTGCCCAATCCAGCAGGACAGTGGACAGTTCAGCAGGATCTACTGGTCATTGCAATTGATAACAACTTAGATGCATTGATCTCTGTTGGCCATGTCCAGCTGGCAGACTAAATGTCTTTTACATTCATCCTGTTCAAAGACTCTAAAATAGTTATGTAACAGGATCATAAAATTGGACTGGTCCAAACAGTGAACACAGAAGCAGTGATTTTCCTCAAGCATAGCTCTGACCATATTACCCTCCTATCAATAAACTCGTGACTCCTTATTACTTCCAGGATCAAATATAAAATATTATGGCATGCATTCTTTGATCCAGTGGCACTGGTTCCTAAAGAACAGTTCATTTCTCTGCTCTGGGTATTTTCCCTGGCTCTCTCTTTTTATCTCTATCTCCAGACTTCCTACAAATCCCAGTGAAAATCCCACCTACTACAGGAAATTTTTCCTAATCCCTTTTAATTCTAGTGTCTTTTCTCTGTTGATGATTTCCTATTTCTTCTGAATATAGCTTGTACATAGTTGTTTGTGTGTTAAACATATTAGTTTGCATGTTGTCTATGAGCTCCTTGAGGGCACACAGTCTGAATTTTGCCTAAAAAAAAAAAAAGCTGGGAACTGTGCTACATACATAAGTAGGCTTTTAATAAATGTTTCCTAATTGACTAATGGGTCCTCCAAGGTGAGGAACAATATGGTGGAAACCAGGTGGTGATAAAAGGGACAGGAAAGTGGAGGAACACTGTAGGTCTTGCCTACTTGTCCAACTATATGTTAATGGGGAAGGAAATGATTAGACTTAAGACAAGAAGAAACACACTAGCAGAGAGGAGAATTCTAGATGGCTTGCACCTTTCCTTGTTTTATTTTCATAGCTCACACTAGACACTGGATGGGATGCTCTGACTCCATTCTCATTGTTCCCACTGACGTGTTGTATTTTTTGATTAATCTTCACCTTTGGCTTTTACCCAGAGTGGAGGCAGGTGGAACCATGAGGTCGTTCCTGCTTTTTGAGGGAACTATCTTGATTTTAGAGATTTTTCTAAAAGTACCCCATTGTGAATTCAATACTCAGCTCCTTAATTGTGCAGCCATCAATACTGAACTTCCTGCTCCTGAATCAAGCAATAGCAATGGCAGTTAACTCTGGCAACAAATGGATCTGTCACTTGGCACTAGGATGGAGCTGAAGCAACTTCTAAGTCTGGTTCTTCTTTCTACATGACAGATATAGCCACAAATCCTGAGGGCATAAAGGGCTAGTTCATTGATCCCTTCACCATTCATCTTTTATATGCTTTTGATCTGATGGATGGTATGGAAAAAAGAAGAGTCATTTTTCAATTTGTGAAAAGTGGTTTGACTGGTATGATCCCAGCTTCCCAGAAGGCCACGTACACACTAAAGCTAATAAACTTAAAGACCAGGAAGTTTTTCTTTTCAGCAACTTGAGTGAATGCCATCATTAGGTTTAAATCCCTAACCTTCCTGCCCCTTACTCCTTATTCAGTAATTTAAAAAGCATTCTTATTTTACTGATCCTACAAAAAACTCCTAGTCTCTTATGATATAAGCAACCCCTTTATCTAAAACTGTTAAAAGTTTGAGGACTGAAGGGCTCTAGGATTTGATAACAGATTAGATATTCTCCCCTTACCTTCTCCAAATGTGTGCTGTCGTATGGAGTAGTATATCAAGAGTATTTCTTTTCTTGTGATAGCAAAAAAAATGGTCTAAGCTTTTTTCAGCATGGGCTGCCAGAATCCCTCTGTAGACTTGGTGGAAGAGACTGGGTCATTTGGCAAGTTTGCAATTTGTGCTTTCTTCTATTTCATTATCCACAAAATTATTCAATTTGTGATTTGTCTTTTCTAATATCGTAATTCCTTTTCTTGGAAGGAACTTGGAAGAAACATTTAAAAAATTTTTTTAACTTTTTATTTCGAAATATATGCATACATAGTTTTCAACATTCACCCTTGCAAAACTTTGTGTTCCAAATTTTTTCTCCCTCCTTTTCCCCACACCCTCCCTTAGATAGCAAATAATCCAATACATGTTAAATATGTGAAATTCTTTTTTATGTATTTTCACAATTATCATGCTGCACACATTTAAAAAAAATCAGGTCAAAAAGGAAAAAAAAGGAAGAAAACAAAAAACTAGCAAATAAAAACAAAAAAAGTGCTGTAATCTACATTCAGTATTCACAGATCTCTCTCTGGATATAGATGGCTCTTTTCATCACAAATCTATTGGAATTGACCAGAATCACCTCACTGTTGGAAAAAAGCCAACCATCAGAGTTGATCATCACATAATCTTGTTGCTGAGTACAATGTTCTTTTGGTTCTACTCACTTCACTTAGCATTAGTTCATACAAGTCTCTCTAGGCTTGTCTGTAATCATTCTGCAGATCATTTCTTATAGAACAATAATATTCTATGACATTTATATACCATAATTTATTCAGCCATTCTCCAATTGATAGGCATCCATTCAGTTTCCAGTTACTAGTCACTACAAAAAGGGCTGCCACAAACATTTTTGCACATGTGGGGCCCTTTCCTTCCTTTTAAGATCTCTTTGGGATACAAGCTCAGTAGAAACACTGTTGGATCAAAGGTTTTGCATAGTTTGATAGCCCTCTAGTTATAGTGGAAGGAACATCTTTTTTTTTTTTATAAAGCTTTTTATTTACAAAACATATGAGTGACTTTTCTACACTGACCTTTGCAAAAACTTTTTTTTTTTCCCAAGCTTTTCCCCTCCTTCCCCCCACCCTCCACCCCTAGATGACAGGTAATCTAATACATGTTAAATAGGATAAATTATATGACAAATACAATACATGTATACATATCTATACAGTTATCTTACTGCACAAGAAACATCAGATCTAGAAAGAGAAGAAGGAAAAACAACCTAAGAAGGAAAACAAAATGCATGGAAATATTCACAGAAAGCGTTAAAATGCTGTGTGGTGGTTCACTCTCAGTTCCCACAGCCCTCTCTCTGGATGTATATGACTATCTTCATCGATGAACAATAGGAACTGGTTTGAATCACATCATTGTTGAAGAGAACCATGTCCATCAAAATTGATCATTGTATAGTCTTCTTGCTGTGTATAATGTTCTCCTGGTTCTGCTGATTTCACTCAGCATCAGTTCATGCAAGTCTCTCCAGGCCTCTCTGAAATCCTCCTGTTGGTCATTTCTTACAGAGCAATAATATTCCATAACATTCATATACCATAATTTATTCAGCCATTCTCCAATTGATGGGCATCCTTTCAATTTCCAGTTTCTTGCCACTACAAAAAGGGCTGCCACAAACATTTTTGCACACGCGGGTCCCTTTCCCTCCTTTAAAATCTCTTTGGGATATAGGCCCAATAGAAACACTGCTGGGTCAAAGGGTATGCACTGTTTGATAACTTTTTGAGCATAGCTCCAAATTGCTCTCCAGAATGGTTGGATCCGTTCACAGTTCCACCAACAATGTATCAGTGTCCCAGTTTTCCCACATTCCCTCCAACAGCTATCATTATCATTTCCTGTCATTTTAGCCAATCTGAAAGGTGTGTAGTGGTATCTCAGAGTTGTCTTAATTTGCATTTCTCTGATCAATAGTGACTTGGAGCACCTTTTCATGCGACCGGAAATAGTTTCAATTTCTTCATCTGAAAATTGTCTGTTCATATCTTTTGACCATTTATCAATTGGAGAATGGCTTGAATTCTTATATATTTGAGTCAATTCTCTATATATTTTAGAAATGAGGCCTTTATCAGAACCTTTGGATGTAAAAATATTTTCCCAGTTTACTGCTACCCTTCTAATGTTGTCTGCATTCATTTTGTTTGTACAAAAACTTTTTAACTTGATATAGTCAAACTTATCTATTTTGTGATTAATGATGACCTCCAGTTCTTCTTTGGTCACAAATTCTGGAAGGAACATCTTAAACAGGTTTTGGAGAACAAGAGTTCAGAAACCAAACCTATGGCAATTTAGAAAAAAAAAAATCCACTCTTATTTTTGCATTTCTCCCCTTTGCAAGTTTTGTTTTTTTTAAAAACATTCAGTTTTCCTAATTTTATATTTCCTTAATTTCATAAAATATCTCTTCCTCCCCTACTAGGAAGTCACCCCTTGTAACAAAATAAAAAACTGCAGAAAAAAAGCAGTTAAGTGCTATGAATTCAGGATTACAGCACGTTGCATCCCATCACTGCAAAAGGTCTTAAGTTGTATTTACTTTATTCTCCTCAGTATAATGCCAGCTGCTGCTACTTTCCCCAACTTGGGAGACAGAATCAGCACAGCGCAAATTCATCCCTACAGCCATTTCTTCCCTCTTCGCCTCTGAAGGCTGTCCTCTGTAGCCGAGGAGTAAAGATAAGAATCTTTCCCACGCCCTGCCCAAATACGCCTGCGCCGTGAAAGACCCCAAAGTGAAGGTGACGGAAGATCCCGCGCGCCTCATGGACGCCCAACCCTCCTGCACGCTTGCCTCAGGTTTTGACGTCACGACGCTTCGACCTGAGTCGGGGGTCGGGCCGTGAGGTCGCCACGAGGGCGGGGGTCGCGGGTGCTTCCCCGGCCGCGAGGCTGGGTTGCCCAAGGAGCCCCCGGACTCGCCTGGGGGTCTCCGCCGGCGTCGCCGAGGCCGAGCGGGTGCGACGGAGATAGATGAGCCCGCCCCCGCGTAAGGGCTGGAGAGCGGCCGGTCCTAGAGCCGCCCGCTGCCCCTGGTCGGGCCGGTGGCAGGCCCGACTGAGGTCGCAGCCCCGCCAGCCCACGGCCCGAGCGGCCTAGCTTCCTGGAGCGCCTCCGGGACGCCGATGGCAGCACGCGGCCTGGCTCAGGCTCTAACTACCGTGTGTCTCAGTGCGAGCCTGTCCTGTGTGACCGGCAGGGTCCCCGGCGGCCGCTGCTGGGCTCCTCTGCAGTATCCGGGCCGAGGGCCGCCTTACAGGTACTTCCCGAGGCCGGCTCCGACCCGCCGGGAATTTCCTGCCGACCTGGAGGCGGAGGACGCCGGGGGGGGGGAGGGGGCTCGATTTGCACTTCAGCTGCAGCCTGGGCCGAGGGTGAGCAGTGTCTGGAAGGGCTCGTCCCCTCTTTGTCTTGCTTGGGCAAGCGGACGTGCTGAGTTCCCCGCTCTCCGCTCGGCGGCTTCTCATGGGATACTTTCCCCGTCTGGCAAAATTAAAATTCACTTCTCTTTTAGTCCCCAAACCATTGACTGAGCATCCCCAGGCGCTCCTAGACACTGGGTGGGGGGCGGGGCGTGCAGAAGGGGGATGCCCATACAAGAAAGGAAATTTACTCTGAAGGGCTTATATCGCTTTCCCCTCTCAACTTAATTATATAATGTTTCATTTTTCTCCAATTGCACGTAAAAACAGTTTTAAACAACCTTTTTTTTTTTTTAAGTTTTGAGTTCCAAATTATTTCCTTCCCCAGTCCCCTCAAAGAGAAAGCAAAGAATTTCCTACAGGTTATACATCAGTAGTCATGCAAAGCATTTACAGTTTTTTGGTTGGATAAATCCAGAAGCGACATTTTTACCTTTGAATTTTGTGCTTAAAGTATAAAATGCAGAATTACTCTGTTAATTTCTAAAGATACTGTAATGTGGGACTTCTCCCCCCTCCCCATATTTGCTGTTAGATTTTACAGCCAGGTATACCGTTATTTATTATTTGTATGAATATGTTTATATGGGGTGTGTGTATATGTATATATTACCTGCATATACACCTGCGTTTTATATACATATATAGGGAAGGAAGTTGGAAGTCCTTTGCCACCTCTATTCCATTTCTTCACTCCAAACCAAGGGTGAAACAAAACCATAACTATGCCCTCTGGTCAAAAAAAAATCTTAGGAAAGACCATACTTAACTATTTTAAGACTTCCAGTTTCCACCCAAGGAACATTGTTTTTAGTGCCATAAAAGCTTAAGGATGTGAAAGGAAACTGACTAGATTCACCAGAAAGTTAGTTTTGCATTTGAAAACACTACTATGAACTTCAGCTCCCAAGGTTACATACAGAAGCACACCTTTGAGGCTTGCTGGTGCTGTGGATAGAGTGGGCTCTGGAGTGAGGAGGTCTTAGGTTCAAATTTGACCTTGGATGTTTGCTGTGTAGCTCTGGGCAAGCCACTTAATCCTATTTGCCTTAGTTCTTTATCGACTAAATAAGTTGGAGAAAGAAATGGCAAGCCACTCTAGTGTCTTTGTCAGGAAAATCCCAAAAGGTGTCATAAATTGTTGGGAATAACTGAAAAACAACAGACCAACCAAAAAAAAAGAGAATGGGCTCTAGTTCTACTTCTGATATCTATAAGGCTATGTTGAGTCAGTCACCTGGGTGAATCATTCACTTATCTTCCCAATCATTAAGCCAATCGAGTATTGATTAAACATTATTATGTACCAAACATTTTGCTAAAAGCTAGGAATACAAAGACAAAAACCAGACAATTTGCAGATTGCACCTAGGAGATGTAAATGAGACAATCTCTGAGGAAAAACATTAGCAGTGAGGTGGGGGCCAGCAAGCAAGGGGAAGAGTTAGGGAGCAGGCCCTTTGAAGAAGGTAATTTTTGAGCTGAGTTTTGAAGGAAACCAGGGAATCCAGGAGGCAGAAGTGAGAAAAGAGCATTTCCAGACATGGGGAAAAAGGCATGAAGTTGGAAGAGGGAATATTGTAAACAAGGACCAACAAGATCAGTCTCCTTGGGTTGTAGAGTAATAGAAGCAAGAAGACTGGAAGGATAGAAAGGAAAAGTGTATGAAAGGCTTTAAAAGTCAGATACATCATGAAGGGACTGTGGACTGCTGTGTGAGAGCAGAAAAGGAGATTTCTACTAGAGATATGAATAATCCACACATTATAGATAGAGTTAAGGGTGATTCCAGTGTTGTGAGACCAGGAAGGTCATGGTGTCAGTAGTAGGACGATTCAGAAAAGAGAAGTGCTTTTTGGGGAAAGATAATTTATTGTGTTTTGGACATGTTCAATTTGTGCTGTCTATAGGACAATCAGTTCTCAGTCTAGAAGCCCCACGTACCTTTTTGATGCCACCAATCAGTAGTTGGTGATTCTAAATCGGATGTTGGGGCAGAGTAGGGCTAGAGATGTATAATTAAGAATCATCTGCCTAGACAAGAGAATTAGACCTGTTGCATGAATTTAGACATTTGTTTGATTAGATAATGCCAGCAGGTTTTATTACACTCAGAATGTGTATGACCTACCCCACCAGTAGTTGATAATAATGTGTACCCTTTAATATTAAGCTCGTAGTATTTATATAACCTTTGTTTGCCTCAATCTACTCGAAAAGGAAATGGCAAACCACTTCAGCATCTGCCAAGAAAACCCCATAGTCATGAAGAGTTGGACGTAACTGAATGAGTGGACAACAATTTATACATTACATGAAACAGAAAAAAAAGCTACTCATAATACAAAGAAATAAATTATATACTTGTTAAGGAGAAAATATATCATTAGCTGCAGGATATGAATAAGAGATATATCTTTATCATAAGCTGGTTTCACTAATCAAAGAGAACTGCCTGATAGACTAGTTAATGGAGGAAGACTGAAATCTTCCCTTTTTTAATCAATTCAATCTTTATACCAGTTAGGGGTGCAAAAATATTCTCAGAAAAATACTTGAGAACCAGCTGTTGCTTTGGTCCTAGAATTTGTGCAGGGTTCATACACAACAAAATATCAAATATAGAACAGAATAGAGTCAGTTCTAAAAATTAAGTTTCAAGAACAAGTAAACCAGAAATTCTCTTATGACAACAATACCTCCTTTGATTTTATATGATGTAATACGTGCATTTATTCCTGTATATCTTATAGATAGATCTCTCTGGATAAAAAGTTTCTGGCATGTATTTCCACAGGCAGATAGAAGAATTGAGAAGCATTGAACACAATAATAAAGGAAATTAATATTGCTATTATAAGTATTATAAAACAAAACTTTTTTGAACCTGGTTTCTGGCAATTTCTTATATTTAGCCCAACTATCAAGTCGGTCCCTTTATGTAGACCCTTCCCTAATTCCCCAGTGCAATTCCAGTGTAGGATAATAGTAAGGTTTTGTTCAAACTCACATGTGCAACATGCAAGTAATATCTAAGTAACAGATTTATTATTTTGTTATCTTGGGTTTGGTTTATTTCATGAAGTCTGCTTCTGGAAAACATTTTAATAATAACCATGTACCAGAACTATCTTAAGTTCTTTATTATTATTATCACATATAATTCTTACAACTTTTGAAAGATAGGTGCTAATACCAACAGATGAGTAAACAGACAAATAGAAGTTAGGTGATTTGAATAGAGTCACATAGTAAGAATCTGAGGCAGTTTTTGAACTCAGATTTTCCTGATTCCAAATCCAATGTGTTTGTACTGTGCCACTTAGCTGTCCTATTTTCCCTTAGAATTTCTGTGTCCAAGAGAACTTGTTCTTGACCACTGTTCACAAATTGTCCAGGTGGGTTCACTCAAAACTTATACTTAGTCAATCAACATCTTGGTGTTTTTAACTGGGATGTTATCTGTTAGCTATACCTAGAATGGGCCTTGTTTCTAGGGCAAATTTGTAGAGGAGTTTTTTTTTCTCAGATTGTCTTTCCAAGTTCCAAACAACTTTTGGAGTTTTCCTAAGTAATACTGCTTAACCCTGCAAATAACAAAACAGTACAATTTGGTGAGAACTGACAAAGCCCAAATACGTTGGCTTTACAGTAATTAGTTCATGTAGTGAAACTCAGTGCAAATTTTAGGGACTTATAAGGCCCAGTAAGCAAGCTGTGCTCTGAGCTTGGCAAACAAAGTACTTTGGTCTCATTCTCTGGATGAACTCAGCTGCAGCAAAATCCCAGAATTGTTTCACACCAGCCCCAGGATATAGATAACTTTTGAAACAACTGATCATGAAACAGGTCTGCATATTCATGGGGTATATCATATCCAGGTTCAGAATCAACCAGATGGAAAATATTTTGGGGCAGAAAGGAAATACGTGGAAAAAACTTGAGTCAAGAAATTTTTGGAAGGCTATCTTCTTAATCCTCCCAGTCATCTATATACACCAGCAATATTTTCCAGAAGACACCTTTTCTTAGCACCTCATCGCATTTCCCTTGAACAATGGAGTACTGGCTTAGCAACAATTATGTTGGAATTTCTATCTCATATAGTTATTTCCATTACTTATAGTTTAGAGCAGGATATAGTTTTTCTTATTGAAATAACATACCATTAAAATAATAAAAAACATTTTAGTATTTAAGTACATAAAAGTTTGCTGGCCATCATTAACCTGACTGTATTAAAGGACTGCATTAGGTAACCCCTGAGGTAAGGTTTTTTAATTGAGGTCTATTGTGACTCAGACATAATTTTATTATTCCGCATGCACTTTCATTCATAATTCTTAATATAATGGATTAGGCACAGCATCTTAGACAATTAGACTTCCCAAGTAAGCAAGGTAGAACATACTTATTTAAATATCATAATCTTTAATCTGAAGAGCACTTTGCCTTTTAGGAAAAAAAAGTAAGTTCAAAGTTTAAAATCATAGCATTCAGATAGAAGAAAAAATAACCTCCAAAATACATTAAATTTTAGTTATCATATGTCAGATTAATAGCATTTTTTATGCAGTAGTTTCCCAGAATCATAGTGTTAGAAATTGGGGATAATTCTGACATAAAACATAAACTCACAACAGCATTTTTTGCTAGGTGAATGACATTAATTCTGTTGAATTACGTTTCTGAACAATTTTGAAATACAAATTTTATGCCTCTATGCATTTTATACTATATCCAGAGATTTGTTAATATAGTTAATAGTAATAGAGTTAAAACCCAGTTTCATTTATAGATACAAAAGTGGCTCTTGCAGTCTACAAACATTTCACCTTAATGCCAAATTTTAAATGTTTTTTTCCCATCAGTTTTTCTTACAGAGGGTCAAATAAAACAATTGCCCTGATAGGGAAAGCCACATTTTACTTTAAATGAGACTGTATTACAATTTTATTCAGAGCAAATTCCATGAAAATCCAATCTGGATTTATAATTACAAATATTATTATAAAGAATCTCAACTCTTCAAATTATAGACCGTACTATCTTCATTAAGTCTGCTGCCAAAAATCAATATGAGTACAATTTTGCATCATTACTCTTATTTTGGGGCCCATGTAGGTCTTCTAAAGCATGAAAATTGCTTTAGTAGAACTTTTGTTATAATGAAATTATGAATATGTACTCTCTTCATAATGATTAGAATATACTCTTACTGAACATTCAAGGACAGAATTTTAGTATTTTTGTTGTATCAGTCATGTCTGACTCTGTGGTCTCATTTGGGGTTATATTGACAAAGGTGCTGGAGTGGATTATTATTTCTTTCTTCACCTCATTTTCAGATGAGAACACTAAACAAACAGGTTAAGTGACTTGCCCAGGATCATACAACTAGTAAGTGTCTGAGGCCAGGTTAGAACTCAGGATGAGTCTTCCCTCTGTCCATTGCACCATTTAGCTGCCTATGTCTGCAAAGCTAGTTTTCTTTATAACATATAAAATCTTCAAATTGGCTTTATTATATAGTGGCAATTAATTGCAAAAGTTTACTTTTTCTTAATCAAAATGGAAATTTGAATTTGGAAAAAAAATACCTTTTCTGTAGAACAGTAATCTTGGAGATCAAAGAAATTACAAGGCTGAATAGACAATCCTCAGTCTGCATATTGTTCATCTATAGGATAAGAGACTGAGCTTATCCTGAAGGAGACATTTACTCTCTTAAGAGCCCTTTGATATTATATTCCAATTCCTTTTAAGTGACACTGCTTCTAATTCACTAGGCAAATAAGTTAGAGGCAACAAATAGAAAGTAGATGAATAAGTTCAGAATCAGGAAGATGTGTTCAAAACTCACTTCTGATACTGGCTGAGTGATCCTGGGCAGATCACTTAGTTTGCTGAGTGTTTCAGTTTCTTTATCTGTAAAATGAGAATGGGAATAGCACCTAGTCTTAGGACTGTTTGAACTATAAAATGAAATAATTGTAAAGCTCCTGGCATATAGTAAACTCCGTATAAATGTTAGCTATTATTTTGTTAAATTATTCACAAAAGAATACTTGGGTGAGGTGAAACATACTTACTTGTAAAATTAAATTTAACCTATTTCAAATAATTTGCTGATTTAAACCTCTTTCCAAGATGAAGAAGAGAGTTAATTGGACAAGGTGGCTCTTAAGTACCACATACATTTATTTATGAAGAGTTTTTTATGTTCCAGGTAATCTGCTAAGTGTTAGGTTTACAAAGAAAGGCAAAAAACATGATTTCTGTTCTGCAGGAGGGCACATTGTAATAGAAGAGACGATATAAAATGATGTTAGTAAAATATATGTATGATATATATGTGTATATGTGTGAGTATAAATATGTGTGTGCTGTATATATAATACATATATTATAGGTAACAATGTATGTACTATATATTATATATATGTATATTATGTATATATATGTATACACCATATATACTGACACATTAGTGTAAATGGAGGAATCTCTGAGGAAAGGCCCTGTGTGTGTGTGTGTGTGTGTGTGTGTGTATATGTGTATGTATGTATGTGTGTATGTGTATATGTGTGTGAAGGGGGAGAAGCGGGGGAGGAACCACCAGCAAAAGCTTCTTGAAGGTTTGAAGTGAATTTTGAAGGAAGTCATGGAAAGGAAAGGGAGGGTGGTGATGAGTGGGGCAACAGTGTATTCCAGGCACGTGGGCTTGCTTGCAAAATGGCTGTTTGGAGTCTGGAGATGGAACGTGGGAAATAGCTGGATTGTAAAGTACGTGACAAGAAGAATATATAGGAAGGATAGAAAAGCTCTAGATTGTGAAAGATTATAAATGCCAAACACAGAATATTTTATACCAGAGTCAACGGGGAGCCATAGTTCATTGATTGACCTCTTTTGTTTCTTGATCTTAGTGCTTCAGAGAAATCATTTTGGCAGCTGAGTGGAGGGTGGATTATAATTATGGCAGTTATTGGAACAGTCCTGATGAGAGGTGTTGAGGACCTGCACCAGCGTGTAGGCTATTAGTGGAGAGAAGGGACATATTAGAGATGATGTGAGGAAAGGCAGCAATGACAGCTCTTGACAACAGATAGAGGAATTGGGAGACTGCAGATGATGAGATCAGGCTGAGACCAAGGTTGTGATTCTGGGTGACAGAGAATATTGGGAAGGAGACTTGGAAGGGAATGGGACATGTTGAATTTGAGATGCCTGTGGGCCATCTAGTTTGAGTTATTAAAAAAGCAGTTGGTGATGTGGGACTGAAGCTCAGGAGAGAAACTAATGCTGAATATATACTTCTAGAAATTATCTCCTTAGAGGGGGGAAAGTGCCCAGAAGAGTATCTTGCTTGAATACCTAGGGTTAGTGGATGTGATCTGGATGATCAAGATTCAGCATAGGAGGCTCAGAAAGGGTGGTCAGTTGGATGGGATGAGAATCAGGAGAGAGCAGTGTTAAGAAAACCTAGAGAGGGAGACTATTCTGGAGGAGAATGCTTAATACATGTTTGTTGAATGCATGAGAAATAGGAGACAGTTTTGTTTAATGTTTGAAAAAATAATGTTTTCAGATCCTTTAAAGCAGGTCTTTTTAAAACTTTAATTTTAAAGACTATGTAATATTTTGATTTTTTTTTTCTTTTAATAGTTCCTCTTCATCACATTTGTTCCATCTAAGCCCAGCCATTATGTCAGGTTCAAATGGTGCTGATGAAAATTCCCACAACAAGGCTCGAACATCACCTTATCCAGGTTCAAAAGTTGAACGTAGTCAGGTACCCAATGAGAAAGTGGGCTGGCTTGTTGAGTGGCAGGAGTATAATCCTGTGGAATATACTGCAGTCTCTGTCTTGGCTGGACCCATGTGGGCAGATCCACAGATCAGGTAAGTAATTTAGGTATAAATGTAATAATATGAGCCCTTATTAAGGGATAATGATATTATTAGTAAATCAAGAGTTTAAGTACTGAACATTGCAGTTGTTCATGTTTGTTTTTAATTTACTTGTGATAGTCACATATAGTCCTTGATTATTTTTGTTGTTGTTGTTTTTTTTGTGATGATCCAGATATATAAGATTATCTGTAGTTTATCAGAATCAGATTTATTGAACTCTTGTTCTTCTAAGTAGGCACATCTTATAGTGATTTTTTTTCTAACATATCCTAATTTAATATTTAAGGAATACATATAATTCTCAAATTATTATATAGGAGCCCTCGGGATGAAAAAAAGAAGGAATTATAAAAGGACTGAAAAATAGAAAAGAAAGCTTAACAGGAGAAAAACTTCAGGAGAAGAAAAGAGAAAATATCACCTAAATTCATAGCAATTCAGAATTTATTCATATGTATATGCCTTTTATAAACAATTTTGCCAATTTATATATGTGAGGTTAATACAAATATATTCTAGTTGGCATTCCATCTGGCTCTTCTACTATTAAATATGTGTTAAAAATTAGTCAGACTCAAACCTTAGAGTAATTGAGATTAACAAAGAGCATTATGAGTTTTATCATTAAAAAGTTATACTCTTTTCTATGTCCTGATTTGAATTTATTGTATCTTTCTTCTCTCTTCAGTGCTTCAGTCAGTGATTCCAGGATCTAATCAATCCTGCCAAATCTAGCAATGCAGATCACAACCTATATATGATTTTCAATTTGTCTAATTCTAGATATCTTGATGATTTAAGCTTGTGGCTTATTCATCTGTTATTTTTTGCTTTTGTATTCTTTTTGAAAATTTATTAATGAATCATTGAGCTTTTACTAAACAACGCTATATGTCAGACTTTGGAAATACAAATATGAATATGAAGAATGAAATAATCCCAGCTTTTAAGGGACTGTTGCTTATATTATGAGACCAATCCATCTGTTTTTACATCTGCAACAAACCATCCAAGATGTATATAGTGATTGACCAGCTTGGAATTTAAATTATTCAAAATAGCTCATTGTCTTCTCTCCTAACCCTCTTCCCCCCAACCTGCCTGTCCAAGTTCTTCTTTTTTCTTAATTTTTTGAGTTCTATCATCTGCCAGCTGCTAAAGTTACCTTTCATTCAAATTGCTTTGTATCTCACTGGCATTCTTGTTTATATTCACATATATATTTTTTTATTAAAGCTTTTTATTTGCAAAACATATGTATGGGTAGTTCTTCAACGTTGACCCTTACAGAGCTTTCAGTTACAAATTTTTCCCCCCTAGTCCCTACCCCTCCCCTGGATGGCAGGAAGTCCACTACATGTTAATTATGTTAAAATACTTGACAAGTAGAATATATGTATCCATATTTCCACACTTACCTTGCTGTGCAAGAAAAATCATATCTACAAGAAAAAAAATCTGAGAAAGGAAACACAATGCAAGCAAACATTAGTAGAGAGCATGAAAATGTTATGTTGTGGTCCACATTTCATATCCCTCTCTCTGCGTGTATATGGCTTTCTTCACTGAATGATTGGAACTGGTTTGGAACATTTCATTGTTGAAGAGAGCCATGTCCATCAGAATTAATCATCATTATGTTCACATATTGATCCCCCATGCTACTCTTTAAACTCCATGAGGGTAAGGACTGTTTCATTTTTGTCTTTGTAAAGACACAATTCTGTGTCTAGCAATGGTTGTAAATTTCATTTAGGAGATCCTGCAGTATTATGGAGTTTATTGAAATGAACAGTATGTTATTTGAAGCAGGAGCAACTGGAATGCTTTATAATCTTAGGAAATTGTTCATTCTTTCTCTTTTTGCTTGTGAAAGCCTTTGATGACAGTGTCAAACACCTCTAGCAAGCATACTTGTCTCTATTTTTAGTCCTTGATATTAATAATCAGAGCCAAATTATTTTAGTTGTTTCTCTAAAGGAATCTCATGATTGTAATATGGACATAAGAGGCACCTTTTAAGGTGGTATTTTGTTTTGTAAAATATGTTATGGTCAAATAATAAACACAATGGGATTTTAATTTCCTGTATCTTTTAAATCATTTGTGTGTACACCCTTTTAGAGTGTACTTAGAAAACATCCTTGATCTGTTTCTGGGACCTTATGTCTAAACATAATTATAGAAATAATACTTTGGTAGCTAGTTTGTTAAGTTTAGTCATGCTTGTTAAGATTAGCCAATTTTACTTTTTGTGTTGTTACTAATTCTAATGCCTTTCTTGAAGAAAGTATCCATGATAGCATTTGTGAAGCTTTTGTATAGGCTACAAGTCTTTAGATTCTTTTATTTCTTGATTTTGAATCTCATTTTGCAGTATATTTTTTTCCTTTTTTTTTATTAAAGCTTTTTATTTGCAAAACATATGCATGGGTAATTTTTCATGACCCTTGCAAAGCTTTCTGTTACAAAATTTTCCCCCCTACCCCCCAACCCCTTCTCTAGATGGCAGGAAGTCCAATACATATTGATCATGTCAAAATACTTGACAAATTGAATGTGTATACATTTTTATACAGTTATCTTGTTGCACAAGAAAAATTGAATCTACAAGAAAAAAAAATTGAGAAGGGAAACTAATGCAAGCAGACATCAATAGAGAGCATGAAAATGTTATGTTGTGGTCCACATTTCACATTCCTCTCTGGGTGTATATGGCTTTCTTCACTGAACAATTGGAGCTGGTTTGAAACATCCCATTATTGAAGAGAATTATGTCCATCAGAATTGATCATCATATAGGCTTGTTGCCATGTATATTGATCTCCTAATTCTGCTCATTTCACTTAGCATCAGTTCATGTAAATCTCTCCAGGCCTCTCTGAAATCATCCTGCTGGTCGTTTCTTACAGAACAATAATATTCCGTGACATTCATATACCATATTTTATTCAGCCATTCTCCCAATTGATGGGCATCCTTTCAGTTTCCAGTTTCTACCCACTAAAAAAAGGGCTGCCACAAACATTTTTGCACATGTGGGTCCCTTTCCCTCCTTTAAGTTCTCTTTGGGATAGAGGCCTAGGAGAAACACTTTGCATATATTTTCCTCTCTCCTCCTCTCCTGTTGCATTGAAATTAACAAATATTAAAATATTTTAACTTAGTTTGGAGAATCTTATCATGTTCTTCATAGGGTTTCTCTTCCTCCTCATCCTTTACAATAGCATGTAAATATTAGCAGATTAATAAAGTAGGTACAGAACTGCCTTCCTAGTCAAGATAACCTTATTTTAATCCAGATTGATTTTATGAACCTAGATAAGTTATTTAAATATCTTAGTTGTTCAAGTGACTCGCTTAAGATGTAGTTGCGAAATAGTTCCATCTGTAGATGGAATTTCTTCACCACAGAACTCCCGAAACTGATGAAATCACATGCCTAGACTGGAGTAAAAAAGTTGGGACATAAATTTAAGACATAATCTAATGAATATATCTTTAAATTTGTGATACCGTGTGGGTGTTACATATTAGTAAACTGCACCAATAATATCCGTAAAAATTGAAACAAAAAATTTATTATTTGGAAATGAAAAATGAATATGGAAAGTAGAAATGAACTTTTAAAAGCAGATAGGAATAATGCTATTTCAACATTAGCTATTTTTGAGGAATAACAGATTGAGTTTTCAAACACCTGGAAATATTAAATTTTGGCATTGGTATTTATTTTTATTGTAGTGAAAGAAATTTTTCTCCAAAATTTAATGAAAAGGATGGACATGTTGAACGAAAGAGCCAGAATGGCTTGTATGAGATTGAAAATGGAAGACCTAGGTAGGTACTATGGCTGAATCATCAATTGCTTCTGGAGGCACAACTAGTTTATTAAGTACCTGATTTGTACAGCAAAATTATATTTTAATACAGATGTAAGAAAAAGATTATTTTATTTTTTCTCAAAACAATTCAATTTGTGGATTTACAGTTCTGCTGTGGAATGGATTTTGTGTATCACCAAAAAAAAAAAAAAAAAGATGAATTAACTGCCATAGAGAAATAGGCATTTGAAAGAAACACAGACAATGAAATATGAAGGAGTTATGGGAACTAGTAGCAAATTGTAAAGGTTGTTAATAAGGAAGTTTTATCACTACTCCATGGAATCTTGACTTTTCAAAGAACATTTTACCTGGAAGGAATTTACTGAGTCACTGAATTACTTGTATTTATTTAATCTCAGTAAAAATTTAAAATTATATTTTGTTTCTTAAATATTGTAAATTCAGAATTTCTGAGATTTTGTATGATATCATGACTGTTAGTATTAAAAATTGTTACGCTTTATGCTGGTCAGTGTACATGATGAGTAACAAAACACTCCAGCTGGGGAAAAAACACATGGCATTTTATTTTATTTTTTTTGCTTTTTGCTGAGGCAGTTGGGGTTAAGTGACTTGCCCAGGGTCACACAGCTAGGAAGTGTCTGAGACCAGATTTGAACTCGGGGCTGGCGCTCTATCCACTGCGCCACTTAGCTGCCCTCACACATGGCATTTTAAAATGAAACAAATTTTGTATGCTTAATATGCATTTTTATTTTGGTTATAGATAGGAATTTTTGGGGAGGAAAGAGGAGAGTAAGCAAAAAAGAGGGTAGTCATGGTTATTCTAAATGATCTGGATAGACAAGTCATAGCATCAAATAAAATGAATCCTCTCATCTGACCATTTTCAGGAGTCTAGTTTTGGTTATAACCTAGACTGAGAAATGTCAATTCAAAGTGGAATAGTCACAGGATCTTCTATCATATGTAGCATCTTTAGTAGTGAAATCTTTCTTTTTGGTCAAATTCAGGAGGTAAGATGGAAGAGAGGAAGTTATGATTAAAACCAAATGACTAAAAATAATAATGAGACATAAAATTAGAGACATGATTTTTCTCTAGTTGTTATTATTCTTTCTTTAGGGTTATCCTTATTGGGCTCAATTTGGAAATAAAAACAAGATGTAAAATTCAAATTACTCTCTTTTTTTTTTTTTTTTAAAGGAATCCAGCAGGTCGGACAGGACTGATTGGCCGAGGACTTTTGGGACGTTGGGGCCCAAATCATGCTGCAGATCCCATCATTACTAGGTAAAAGTTCAGAAACTTTAATGGTCAGGAAATAAATGGATGGGAAAAAACAGATCTCATCCTTAAACTCTCACTTGCAGTATTTTATATCCTAGTGCCCAGCATAGTGACTTTCACATTTTTATTGTTCATTTTTCCTCATGTCCAACTCCATGTGAATCCATTTGGGTTTTCTTTGGCAAAGATACTAGAAAGGCTTGCTATTTCCTTTTTCAGCTCATTTTGCAGTTTTTATATAATTGATGTTAAACAAACATTTGTTTGAATTGAAAATACATCCTAAATATAATGTAGCTTTATGTTACATAATTTTATTTGCTATATCCCATTATATACAACCATAGACTAGGGCAAAGGTTTGACCAAACCAGATTAGGATATGATGGGATATAAAACCTTACCCAAGCTGCAACCCAAACAGATGTTAATTATTCTAAAATACAACAGGCAATATTAAAACAAAGTCAGAAGACTAGAAAGAAGAAGAAAATGTAATCTTGGTCTTAAATCTTGATCAAAGTCTGGAGATCCAAAAGACCTTTAGAGCAGATCTGTTTCGCAATCTGCCATCATCTGTGACCTGGGATTGGGGAAGTGAATGACAATGTACAAGATGCATACAGATAGTGACCATTGTTTATAATACTAATTCACAAATGGAAGCTACCTGGCTTAATGAAATTGGATTTGTGCTTTGCTCATAATAGGTTGCCATGATGTTATTTATTCTCAAGTTTATGTAGATTCTGGTCTGCTTTATTCTAGACTAAAAGAATTTTTTTTATTATTATTTTCAGGTGGAAAAGAGACAGCAGTGGAAATAAAGTCATTCATCCTCATTCTGGGAAAAATATCTTACAATTTGTAGCAATCAAAAGGAAAGACTGTGGAGAATGGGCAATTCCAGGGGTAAGAATTAAAAATAAGTAAAATTGATATTTTTCAAGTTTATTAAAATTTTGTTACTGATTTAATAACCACCAGTAAAGACAAATAAACTTACATAAAAGAAATAAAAACTCAAGATGTGTAAAACAGAACTCATTTTCTTTATCCCTAAGTCTGTGCCTCTGCTAAATTTCCCCATCATTATTTAAGATATCAACATCCTCCTTGTCATCCAGGTTTGCAGACTGGCTGTCATATCTAACTCCATAGTCTGCTAATTGAGCCTGTCCTCAGGTCTCTGCTAGTCCATTCTATCTTTTGTGTAGCTGCTAAAGTTGACTTAGTGAGCCTTCTTATTAAGTAGCCTTAAGTTCAAATGTAAGATTCTTTGGCATTTAAATCTTTTCTCAACCTGACCCACCTCCACATACCTCACTATCCATATTATGCTATTTGCATAGGACACTCCATCTCTGTTTCTTTGCAGTCGCTTTCTTACCTGTCTGGAATGCTCTCCTCCGATTTCTCCAGACTCTGGTTTCCTCAAGATTTACCTCAAAATACCACTTGATGTAGGAGGCCTTTCCTGTTCTCTTCTTCCCTCAGCCTTATGCTTCTAGTCTTGCTCTCTGAGATGACCTCTGTCCAGTCTGTTTGTCTCATGAACCGATTATTGACATGCTGTCTCCACTATTAGAATGGAAACTCTTTTAGGGTAAGGACTGTTTCACTTTTGTCATTGTTTCCCCAATGCTCAGCACAGCGGCCTTCACTTTAAAACTTGTTTGCTGAGAGTTGTTTGCTTAGTTTGGCTTTTCTAAGATCATAAAATAATAAATTTAGAACTCTTAAGTTACATCTGTAATAATCAAATCATCATATCTTATAACAGTAGTTATAATAATGACATTTTTTTGTCGTTCAGTTGTTTTTCATCACCTCTGACTTTTCCTGACTCCATCTGGGGTTTTCCTGGTGGAGATATTGGAATAATTTGCCAGTTCCTTCTTCAGTGCATTTTTACAGATAAGAAAACTGAAGCCAAAAGGTTTAACTTGCCCAGGGTCACATAGCTGGTGAGTGAGTTCCTGATTCCAGGCCTGGCGCTGTCTGCTGTGCCACCTCACTGCCCCAAATTATTGTAGGCTTTAAAATTTACAAAGTTCTCTACTGTCCATTCTCTCATTCAGCACTGGGAGATCATAAGAGGGCTTCTCTTCCAAACCTTTCCTCTTGTAAATGAAGAAAATCTAGGTCCAATCTTGCCAAGTTACACAGATATGGGGGAGTCAGAATTTGAACTCAAGTGCTCTTTAAATTTTTATTTTTCACAATAGAAACTCTTGATCTGAACCCATTTTACCTTTTAAATTTCTGGGAAATCTTAACATTGCCTTTACTAATTTATTCATACTTTTCAATTATTCCACTACTGTAGCTTTTGTTCATGTTATCACCCAACCTTGAATACTCTTCTAGTTTTCTTTATTTATCTAAGTGCACTCTATTTTTTGAAGCCCAGTTCATATTTTATAAAACTTACCCTAAGTACTCCAGCCTATTCTGATTCCCTCTCCTCCTCCTCCTGCTTTGTAATTTATTATTCATTTGGAACTGAAGCAAACATGCACAGCCCTCCCTTATTTAAATCCAACTCACTTGTATGTCATCGGTCACCTCCCTGATGTCATATTCCTCTTCAAGGATGAAGGACAAACAACAACTTAATTATGTATTATTTGAGATTTCAGATTATAAGGAGCTATTTTATTTGCCATCCTTTTGTATTCTTTAGAGGTGATGATGTTTTAACCCATTTGTATTTTAATGTATTGCATGTTTTCTTTCTTGTTAGCTTTCTGCCTTTAAAGATAAGATTTCCTTCATACCCTTCATACCTAATATAATGCTATGTATATACTATGTACTAAGTGAATACTGGTTGAATAAATGAGTCTTAAATATTAAAATATTCTGAGAATTGAAAAGAATGTTGGAAAAAAAAATATTCTGAGAATTGGATAGACCTTTTAAGTTTAAGGATTTGACATTTCCTGTTAATGTTCTTTAATTCAAACAATTGTTTCGTGTCTCTTAATCAGATAAAAAATTATGTAGTAAAATGAAACTACATGAATAATCACAGCAAAAGCATAGAAATATTTCATTGGAGCATAGGCCTACTTATGTAAGAAGGTAATTTATCACTTCTGTAACAGATTTCATTCATTTGGATTAAGATAGAAAATGGTATTAAAATCAAGAGAATAAAATGAATTTCTTGAATTTATATATATATATGATTTGCTGAGGCAATTGGGGTTAAGTGATTTGTCCAGAGTCACACAGCTAGGAAGTGTTAAGTATCTGAGGTCAAATTTAAACTCAAGTCCTCCTGACTTCAGGGCCGGTGTTCTATCCACTGCGCCACCTAGCTGCCCCTTGAATTTATATTTTAACTTAACTTCCTTCACTAATAGGATGGATGTGGATTAAAGTGATGTTAGTTTCATTTTTTCTTCCTGAGTATATTTCTTCATCTGTAAAATGAAAGAATAATAGTAGTTTTATTGCCTTGTGAAGTGGTGGTGAAAATGCTTTGAAAACTTTAAAACACTACGGAAATTAAGGTTCAGCAAACATTAATTACCTACTACATGCAAGGTACTGTGTTTGCAGAGTGTGAGTTATTGTTGATGCATGTTAGCTTTTACTCTGCAGTTTACCATCTTATAACATTGCTGGAGTGTGAAAGGTTACATTCCTTAACCTCAGTCCATAACTATTACAATTTGAAGCAGCGTGTCAGAACTAGGAGATTAACAGTCATCTAGTGAGTGCTCTCATTTTACAGAGGAACCTTCCTGAGGCTCAGAGAAATGATGTCATTTGCCCATGGCTGTGACTAGTAAGTAGAGAAGCAAGGTCTTGAACTCAGAGCTTTTGACTACTAAGATGAGTAGGTATGTTTTATACTTTATTTTAATTTAGTTTAAACATTTATGGTACATTCTGATTTGACTCTAAAAAAAAAAAAAAAGACAACTCCACTTACTGCCTTTACTTCCTTATGTCTCACTTCTCAGCTTCTCTCTAGCTGTCTTCCTATCAATACTATTCAACTGAAAGATGACCAGTGATTTCCTCATTGTTAAACATAATGGTCTTTCCTCTAGCTTAATCCTGCCTCATCTCTCTCCAGATGCTTGAATTGTCTACCAGTCCCTCCTCCTGGATGTTCTTTTCCCTCTTTGCTTCTTTGACATTGTTTTTAATTCTCTTCTCATTTGTCTGACCATTCTTTTGCTGGTCATACACTCTCACTTATATACTCTGTATAGGTTTCTCTCTGAACTTTCTTGGACTCTTTTTTTTTTTTTTCTTTGTGACCTTTTTAGTGATTAGCTCCCATGAAGTCATCTATCATTTCCTTCAAAATCAATCAATCAATCTATCTATCTATTTTTTTCCTTTTTTTTAAATTGAGGCAATTGGGGTTAAGTGACTTGCCCAGGGTCACACAGCTAGGGAATCTTAAGTATCTGAGGTCACATTTGAACTCAGGTCTTCCTGACTTCAGGACTGGTGCTCTATCCACTGTGCCACCTAGCTGTCCCCAAAAATCTCTATATTTTTTTCTAACATCTTTCCTGAACTTTAGTCTTGTACTACCTATTAAATATTTCTTTGTGGTTCTGTCATTGGCACTTCAAACTTTCCAGATCAGCCATCCCTCCTCCAAACTTATTTCTCGTGACAGTGACACTTGTCCTTTTAGTCACCTGGGTTTATAACCTTAAGTTATTTTTGATTCTTCCTTCTCCTTCATCCACCTTAGACAAGTCCTACTAATTCTACCTCTCATGTTTTTCCCCCCTCTTTCTACTTCACGGTCACCAATATGGTATCTATCCTAATCTCTTCTTGCTTGGTAAAACCACTGCTGTTACAAAATTATATTCCTAAAACATAGGTCTGAACCATGTAACTCCTCAATTCACATATCTTCAGCCAAAGCATATGGACTGTGATACTTCCTGAATATTTTGAAAAGATGCATGATAATTAATTTTTCATCACAATATCTTCATGTTTTTAATGATATTCTTTGGGCGGAAATATTCATTACCCGATATTCACCCTGGTAATCATGAGCCTCTGTGAACTAAACTAATATTCAGATGATAGGAAAAAAATTCATTTCTGGGCCCATACTCAAAGTCTTTCCCACTTAGTAGCACTTCCAGAGCTTACATATCAGAGACTTTGAGATCACTTCCAAACCACAAAGAGGCACAATGAGTAGGAAACAAGACTGGAAAGGATCTGTAATTGTTTTTGGCTTGGAAAACTATCTAAGATGACTTAGTTATTATATTCTAAAGACTTTGCTTCTTCTTGCTTAGATTTAAGAGCTTGCCTGAGGTCATACATCTAGTAAATGTAAAGAAGCAGTATTTGAATTCAGGTTTTTCTGACTCCAGGCTCCTAAATTCAAACCTGCTATTGGCTTTGCTGCTCTGTGGTCTGCTGAGAAAAGATTAAGGTGGGAAAAGGAGGAAGGCTAGTACAGAAAGACTCCCTTTTTACAGATTTGGTACAGAAAATTGATGCTTCATTTGGGATAGTTGCATCCCCTGTGGAGAGATGCCGCATCTCAAACAAAAACTTATTGCTCCATAAACTTTTCACATTGATTAAGTAATCTCTCCCTGGTAAACTCATTCACAGGATTTTTATAGAATCCTGTGTTAAAATTAACTAGCCATCCAGAATTTAATGTGTTAAGGACAGAAAGATAATCTCTGCCTCCAAGAAATGTGATTGTGTCTGTATCCATAAATTTTGATATGTATATAAATACATTTTAGATAGATACTAAGAGACTCAGCTATACTTTTTGTGTGTGTCTTTTAGGGGATGGTGGATCCAGGAGAGAAAATCAGTGCTACCTTAAAACGAGAGTTTGGTGAAGAAGCTATGAACTCCTTGCAGAAATCAAGTGCTGAGAAGCAAGATATGGAGGAGCAATTACACAAACTCTTCAGCCAAGAACATTTAGTGGTAAAAAAAAATTATTTCCCAACAATTAGTCACATAGTGAATATTTAGTTAGCATCTACTATATGCCATATATTGTGCTAAGCAAAAATTAGGTTTCTGCTCTGGATTACCAAATGCATCTTATAGACTTGTAAAGTTTCTAGAATTTTGTAAGACTGTAGAGTTCACCTTAGTGGTGGTAAGTCTCCAAACTTAGCTGAAATTTATTGTTATTTTAGATTATTAAAATTTACCAAGGGAATTTTGCCCAAGTTCTTGAGGAAAATAAAGTTATATTTAAATATGATCAGGCACAACTTTGGTTTACAATCTAACCATTGTAAATCTAGACAAGTCCTCTCCTATTCCCAATTCAAACCCTAAAGCCCTAACTGTGTTAAACTAGTTTTTTCCTCTGGTTATCTGACAGTGCAATAAGGTAGTACTTTACCCTAACTTTTGCCCTGATTGCTGTTGCCTTAGATCTGTTGCTTTTTCTATTCTTTGCTGTGTCTTGATATCTCTTCTGTAGTATTTTTCCAAATGTCTAGGGCCACTAGTTTTCATCCATCATATAGCTTTCTCCTAGTCAGATGTTTAACCATTATAGTATGGGCTTTATATAGAAAGAGCAACTTTTTGCTTTCCTCTAATTTATATGCATAAAGTATAAAAAAATTTTAATCATACAGCCTCTCTCTTGAATTATATCAGTTGCAAAAATTAGTAGAGGCAGTTTTCCTTTCCCATATTATTAAACTACCAAGAGTTATTGAGAGATAACTATGCATATTCATTTGTTCAGTTTAAGCTACTGTGCTTAGAAGTTATTTTTATTTAAAAAATATAAAACTTAAAAAAATTCCTAAATGATGTTTTTAAGAATTTGAACTTGCCTGTTGTATATTAATTTTTCTAACCATGCCTAATGTATTCTTTTCGTCTGTTTGGCAAATTATATTACCTATTTCTTACCAGGTTTATAAGGGATATGTGGATGATCCTCGAAACACTGATAATGCATGGATGGAGACAGAAGCTGTGAACTATCATGATGAAACAGGTGGAAAATTTTATTAGCATGAACTGAATGCCTTTCTTGTTATAAGCATTATATTAATAATACGCTGTTTTTTCTATTATTGTCTTAATTAGATAATAAAATTTAAGCACTTTCTTAGTAATTAGGAGGAATTTGTTTCACATATTTAAATGTGTTTTCATATATGACTAAGGTGGTTTGTGTGTGTGTGTGTAGGTGTGTAATAACTGACAAATTAGAAGTTCATCTGGTGGCCAAGGAAAGAATAAAGGGCATAGACCTATAACCTGGGTTTTATTAGTACTTAAAATTTTAGCTTGTGCCTTATTAACTCAAAAGGTTAAAATGGTATAAGACAATGAAAATATATGGTTCCTTCTGATACAATAAGGTTCAAGGTGTTACATAAAGTATTGAATTTGTTAATGCCAATAAATGTTGTAAGAAAATTAAACCTGAAATTTAGGGGTTAACACATGCTGGTTTTTTCATGGATCTCTGATTAAATCTCTTAATGAAAATGGTGTGAAGGAAATTTTCAACCACTAGTGAATAGCTTTAGTGTATATATTTAGTATTTTAATGATGAAAAGGGTAAAATTTAGGTGTCAGATATTCTGGTTTCAAGTCCTAATTTTCATACTGTATCACTGCACAAAAAGTAAAATGATCTTTCTGGGTCTCTGTTATTATCTGTTTAGAGTAGAGATAACACCTATCCTTGTCTACTGAGCTGTGAACTGTAAGCTCACCTGAGGCAGTGAAAAGTGAAAAGGGCAATTGTAAAGTATTACTCTTAATTGCTTTCATTTTTCTGGTGAATAAGAAGCACCGTTGTCATTAATCCACAAACATTAATGATGTATCTAATATGTGGCAAGTACTGTCCTGAAAGCATCAAATAGAAAAACAAAAAAGAAATCTTTCCTTTCTGCCCTTACAAGGCTTACTTTTACTATCAAAATGGCTTATCAGGCTTACCAATGGCTCATATTACTAGAGCAAATATTTGACACAATTTAAAAAAATAAATAGGGTAGTTAAAAAACATTATGTGTCCAAAGAAGGAACAGATTATTGTTCTCAGCCTGTGAGAATTTGTCATGTTGAAATACAAATAAGTGGCTTTGTTTCTAAAATGAACTTGATTTTTCAAAGATTCCTGTGGTCCGCATCTCTTTTACTTACTTTTTATAGTTTTAATTAGAAAATTAGAGGGAAGAAGGGAAACTTTTTCATTCAACAAGTGTTAATGCATTCTGTATGTTGGTATTGTTTTGGTTATACATATATATACATATATACATATATATACATATATACATATATATACATATATATATATATATATACATATATACATATATGCTAATATATGGTATGGCATATAATATATATAGTAAGTATACAGTAAATAGTAAGAAGCTTACTTTCTGTTGTGGGAAACATTTCTTAGAAATAGAAGTAAATGGGGCAGCTAGATGGTGCAGTGGATAGAGCACCAGCCTTGAAGTCAGGAGAACCTGAGTTCAAATCTGGTCTCAGACACTTAACATTCCCTAGCTGTGTGACCCCGGGTAAAGTCACTTAACCTCAACTGCCTCAGCAAAAAAAGGAAAAAAAAGAAAGAAATAAAAAAAAGTAAATACAAAATTATAAAAAACAAATGTGAAGTAATATTGGGAGGTGGAGGGAATACACACAAAAATATATGTGGAGATATATAGACATAAATATAATAAAAAGGTAGAATGTTATAGGGACAAAGAAAAAAATTGAAATAGATTCCCTTTAAAATAGGGATTCTTCCCCAAGGAATTCATAGACAAATTTCAAGCAGTCTGTGAACTTGTTTGGGAAAAATGTTAGATTTCTTTCAGTCAGTAATATAGACAACAAGTCACAGTGGTATTAAGCTTCACCAGACTCCCAAAGGAGTCCAATACAAAAAAGGTGAAGAACTAGTCCTTTACAAACTTTAAAATGACATTTTTGAATTATTAGTATATTTTAGTTTTTCTTGTTAGATCTAACTCCTGAGGATAATTAAAAGCTGGGGTATATGGATAAATATATATGTTTTTTTTTTTATTATTTTTTTTTTTTTTTTTTTTTTTGCTGAGGCAATAGGCATTAAGTGACTTGCCCAGGGTCACACAGTTAGGAAGTGTTAAGTGTCTGAGGCCAGATTTGAATTAAGATCCTCCTGACTTCAGGGCCGGCACTCTATCTACTGCACCATCTAGCTGCCCCTTAATGATAATTTTGTTTTTAATGGGGCAGCTTCTTTTTTGCTGAGGCAATTGGGGTGAAGTGACTTGCCCAGGGTCACACAGCTGTTACGTGTCTGAGACCAGATTTGAACTCAGGTCCTCCTGACTTCAGGGCTGGTGCTCAATCCACTGCGCCACCTAGCTGCCCCTTAATGATAATTTTTAAAACAAATTTTATTTCTATTTAGGGACTTAGTTGAAACTGATTGCATAGTTATATTTGTATTTATTCACTTTATATTTATGCTGTATAAAGTTTACTTGTCTCCCTCATTAGAGTGTAACAGGATTAGGAAACTTTAAGTCCCACTGAAGTGAAATAACTTGCCCAGGATCACATAGTATTGGAGTTGAAATTTGAATTGAAGTCCTTTGACCCCAAATCTAATACTATTTACATTGTACTGTGCTATCTTTTAGACTGTTGGGAGCTAACCAATGTATAAAAAGTTAGGTGTCTGTCATTCCTTTACCTAGTATTGAGATTCAATTTTGAGAATAATGCTTGAAGAATGTTGTGGTAATATTTTTTTAAAAAGAAACACTTAGCCTGCATGTTTAATGATAATTTTTGTTTTGTAATCAGGTGAGACAATGGATAATCTGGCTCTGGAAGCAGGAGATGATGCTGGGAAAGTGAAATGGGTGGACATCAGTGACAAACTGAAGCTTTATGCCAGTCATTCCCAGTTCATCAAACTTGTGGCAGAGAAGCGAGGAGCTCACTGGAGCGAGGACTCAGAACCGGGCTGCCATGGGTGATGACTTAGGAATCTCCGTGTATATTTCAGGTCTTCAGAGGAACAGTGTGCAGGGCCCAGAACACAGTTTAGAAATGGCAGGTCACTTGTTTCCCTGGTGGTTTTGTTCATTTCTGAAATTGTATTTGATGTTTTTACGTCATGGATATGATAGAAAATAGAATGGAATGCTTAAAGAGAAGAAAAGCTTTCTAGCCATGAGAAGAGGAATATAAAAGGTAGCCTTCTGTACATGTTATATGTAGGCATTGCTTAAACCAAATTAAATTACTGCTGCTTTTTGAAGAATTGCAGACCTAAATAAAGAAATGACTGACTGAATGAATATGTGCCTGATGACCGTCTTCTCCACTTTCTTGTTAGTGGGGTTGGTTGGTTCTTTCTTGTCCTTCCTTCTTGCTGTTCTGCACTTGGAGTGTTGCTGCTTCTTTTAGGGCACTATGTGCTCCTGAAGGAGTGACATCCTTGGAGAGTCTCCTAATAAAGCCTAATTCCTTTTGTATTACCTACTTCAAATTTAGCTTTGGGTGGCCATATGGAAGCTGCTTTTAAGAACTGAACCTTTCTGGGCATTTTTGACTTTACAAGAATCAATTTTATGAAAAAAAATTCTAGTTAATCTTTTCGTGAATGGTGAGAACTAGCGCTCACGTTTCCATTTTAGAAAATTCTCAATAAAAACTTGTCTAGGAATTAAGTAATGTAGATTGATGTCATGTTTTATTTCATCTACACAGTTTTATGTGATGAATAAACCTTAAAATTACTAAAATGACAGTAATTATAATAGTTTACATTCTTGATATGTTAAAGTTTACAAAATACTTTTCATATACTATCTCATTTAATCCATATGAGCCTGTGAGGTAGATGCTTTTATCATCATTATTATCTTTTTATAAATGAGTAAACTTGGACTGAAAGTGACTAGTTCACTTGCCAGGGTCACATAGGACTTCAAACACTGGCCTTTCTAACCTCCCAAAGTCCAGAATTTTATCTGCTGCTTCAGTAAATGCAGTAAGGAACTGAAGTCTAATTAAGGACTAAAGGCAGGTCTTGGAGATTTGTTCAGTTTTTGAAGGGAATTCAAAGGTTTAAGAATGCTACTACTTGGACTTCCTGCCATCTAGGGGAGGGGAGGGGACTGGGGGTAAAATTTGCAATGGAAAGCTTTGTAAAGATCAATGCTGGGGAACTACCCATACATATGTTATACAAATAAAAAGCTTTAATAAAAAAAAAAAAGAATGCTACTACTGTAAAAATTTGAGTGTTAGATGAATATTCTGAAATAACTTTATTCCTGAAATCAAGACCCAAATGATGGTGCTGAATCCATCAAGGTTATTTTTCAAATAGAGATTTAAAATGCTGTGGCAAAGCTAAGCAAGTTATGCTATCGACAATACACATAGCCTTCAACTTATAAATGATCTTTTTGCCAAAAATATAGTTATAATTTGTTGTTTGAAATTTGTAACATGACATTCTGTGTGTTGTTACCATTATCTATCTGAAAAGCAATGAAATTATAGATTCAATCCCTAGATTTATAACTGTATTATTAAAAATTATTACTTATCACATCTTAAAACATTGTTTAGGAATTGTAACAGTTCTAAATTTGGAAAGTAACAGATCATTGTTGCCTCTCTATTCCATAGACAAATCTATTCATCCTCTCATACTAGTTCAGTTCACATGGGAAAATGTTAGGGAAGAGAAGACTAGAGTAGAATTTAGGATTTGTATGAAAGTGTTTTTTTTTTTTTCTTGAGAGGGAAAATTTGTTATAGTAGCTCTGATTTGGTATATATAGGCTTTATGATTTTAGTTTTGTACATTCTATAATCCACAGAAACCTAAAAATTTTGGCAGCAGTCATTAATGGAGCTAGGAGGCTGCTTGTAGTTGTTTGAGGAAAAAACATTGCTTCTTATTGCCAGATAGAGGTCTTTAAAGTAGAAATTTCTTTATACTCTTAATAGTACTTTGGAAATACTTATAACCTATATTTGCTTGTTTAGGTAAATTCTGACAAGCAACAAAAATTATGGGTAATGATTAAGAAATCAGGTATTTGCTAAGGGATTTACATATCGTTTTCATAAGATTATAAAACACTTTTTTTTTTTCCAGAGAAGAAATTCTTTACCCTTTGCAGGATTTTGCAATTTTTACTTGAGCTCTTAAAGACTGAAACATGGCTTTTTTTTTTTTTTCCTCCTGTGAACTGCATTCAGACTAGGAGTGTAAATTTAAATTTGTAGATCTTTTACAAAACAGGAAAATTGCATAAAAATATTTTCAGAAGAAATTACTATTAAAGCATCACTACCACTTTATCATTAACTTCTTGTTCTTAAACTCAGTTGTAATGAATAGCTTTCATAATTTATTAATTTAACATTCATAATTTATTTCACATTTATTTGAAATAATATATTTTATAATCTATTGCATAATTTATGTCCCATTAGAATTAAATGCTGTGAATCTCTTAGGATTTATTTTAGAAAGGAAGGTGAGTACTTGAAAGATAATAAACATTTGTTATTAATGTAATATACTAGGTTAACTCTAGTGATGCAATTGCATACAGATATCTTTAAATGTAACTGTTCCATTTTCACCAACAAGCTTTTTTTATGGATTACTAATGCCTTAACTTGAGATAAAGCCAGATGTTTGTCTTTCTGGCATTTTCATACACTTATAAGTAATTCTTAATTTTTTCGTATAAACCTAACTGCCTTAACAGTAAATGCTACCTTACTTAAGTTGTCATAATTAAATTTTAATTTCTTTTAACAGGATAAATATTTTATTAAACTAAAGGATTCTTTTCAGGACAAAATATGTAATTTTTAATAAATCAATTGATTTAAAACATTGTTATTTTTCTGCAAAAACTTAACCAAAATCAGAATGTAATTTTTACCTATCCTGTGTATACCTTATATTTTATATTTCATAAGCTGTGTTATCTCTGTCAAAAGGAATAGAGAGTACAGATTGGGTTTGTTATTTAATTTACTTAACATTTTTTGCTTATCCCACTTCTCCTTAAAAATATTTTATTGCCTACAGGAGGTAGGAACTAAGTGAACAAATTGTTTTTAGCTGCTAACATGTTCAGAGCAGGACTGCTGCTTATTACCACAAATGAACATTTTTTCTCTTGGAAGGGTATAGTCCCCCCTAAATGGTCATGAGAAGGGGAAAGGCATAAAAATAAAGATCAACAATAAGTCAAAAAGAAAAATTTGGATTATTGAAATATCTTAAAAAATGAACAGAAGCGATGGAAGTTCAGAAATACATAGAAACATAACTAATGAACTTAATGTGTTGAATTAATTTATGCTTATTTTTAAAAACAGACCATACATAATTCAGCTTCATGGATTCACATGCAATCCTCTGTTATTCGTATATTTTTATGCCCTTTGTTGTTTCTCAAATTTAGAATGAAAAAAATAAAAGAATTACCAAACTAAAATAAAACATTTTGAGATTCATTCATAAAAAATAAATTTACCTAGGTCCTAGAAAAAAACTCCACCTATCAAAAAACTTATGAATTTCATTCCCAGCTTTGTGCAGGCTTCTAATAGAAAGATAACAATTGTAGGAGATCCAGGCATCCAAGGCAAAGCAATACCTCTCTTCCCCTAAATAGGATAGAAAGAGTACTCATACTTAAATTGTCGTTAAAAATAAATTTACTTGATTTACCAGAAATCTTCTCTAAGGCCTTAGTTTATTACAAATTATACAAATAGTTGATTATATATTGAAAAGGCTGAACTTGTTTTTAATATCTGATTCGAAGAGCCAGATTAGAATCATACACTTTGTGTTCTTATATCTACTCTGAAATTCATCGTGTTAAATACGAGTTAACAGATGTGCTCAGTATTTTTCACATACCTTTCCTATCATAATTTTGAAAAGAATTTTTTTTTCTAATTAGCACAAAAAAAAACCTCATAGCAATCTGATCTGTCTAAAACTGGAATGGCCTGCCTTGGCAATTTCTCCCTCATCAGAGGTCTGCAGGCAGATGAACTTGGGGATTTTGTCAAGTGGATTCTTGGTCACTCCAGGCTTAGATAAATAGGTGCTGCTGAGACTCCTTTCAGCTTGGAGATACCATAGGGGTTTTTTTTATTCTCAGCTGGATGCCAATTTGTTCCTTGCAGGAGATGTTTGTAGTTTCAACCAAATCAATACCTAATGTGGATATGTTCCCAGATGAGCACTGTCTACACAGGTAGATCCTTTGGAGAGTTGTACTCAGGTGCCTTAGCTTTGTCCATCTTTGCCTCACTTTGTGCTTGTAAACCTTTCTCAGTTCTGTTGGAAGAACAAGCAGGCTACCAGAAGGGGTAGGGCTTTAGCTCAAGCTGCTCACTTTTGATTATAGAGTTGTGTTAAACCTTTACACTGGAAATGATGGCATAAAAATAATTAACCAGAAATTGATACTATAAGTGAGCAGATAATGAGAGAACACTGAGCTGTACTTGAATTCAAGTCCCTTGGTCCGGAGAAACCATATTTGTGGTTGGTGAGCCAGTGTTAATGGTATTTGAAAGATAAGGAAAACAATTACCACAAGAGTCAAGGACAAACGTCCCAATTTTCAAAAAGAAAAAAAATAACCAAATCTGCAGACTTTATGTCAGTGAGCTTAACTTTAATTCCTGGAAAAACTTGAAAAGCTTTATTATAAGATAATGGATGAATATTTAGAAAGAAAAAGTCAAGAAATCATGCCAGATTAACTCCACTTCCTTTTTTGGCAGGATTGCTAAGGAGAATTTGATGGGGCTCTATCCAATCTCATCAGCTGTCAGACATTTAGAACCAGATGTCCTCTACACATGTCTAAAATAGAACTCCAAAAAACTTGGGTTAAATCTATTGTGTCAGTTGAGTTGTGTTTGACTCAAATGGGGTCACAGATTGACAAAGATACTGGAGTATTGTACCATTTCCTTTAGCCCGTTTTATAGATGGAGAAACTGAGGCAAACAGGGTAAGTGACTTGCTCGGGATCACACAGCTACTAAGTGTTTGAGATCACATTTTAACTCAGGTCTTCCTGATTCCAGAAACAGGGCTCTTAGCTGATGTGAAAGTTCTTTTTGCTACTTAGCTGATGAGAAAGTTCAAATTTAAGATGAGTGAAGGATGTGAGTGGACAGATGCCGGTTCTGAAAAGGATTTGGGGGTTCCTGTGGACTGCAAGCTTGATTTGAGTCAGCAGTGTGATGTGGAAATCCAAAAATCTACTGTAATCTTAGATTGCACTAAGAGATTCAGGAACAGTGAAATGGTGGTTCCCCACTGGAGTACTTGATTTTGGGCATTATGGTTTAAGGACAACAGGAGAATGCCTGAAGATGGTAAGCTAGTTTGATGAAGGGCCCTGAGTTTTTGTCACAAGGACTGTTTGAAGCAATTATTTAGTTGTCCTAGAAGCAATCTTCCTTTTTGTCATATCTTCCCTGTTGTCATATCTTCCCTGTTGATTTATTTTTTGCTCAGTGTTTTTAAACAGTTTTCTTTCAACTGAAGTAGTAATTTTTCTTTTCCTTTCTCCTCTCCTTCCCTTCCTCCTCCCTTTCTCCCTATTTGTCTCTCCTCTCTGCCTCTCTACCTTATTACACTCTTCCTTTTCCTATTCCACCTTTATTTCCTTATTACTGTCTTCCTTTTCTTATTCTACTTTTATTTCCTTATTACTCACTTTCTTTTCCTATCACTCTCTTTTCTTATTCCACTTTTATTTCTTTATTACTCACTTTCTTACTTATTTCACTTTTATTTTCTTGTTACTTTCTCGCTTTTCTTATTCCACTTATTTCCTTATTACTCACTTTCTTATTCCACTTTTATTTCCTTATTACTCTTTTCTTATTGCACTTTTATTTCCTTATTACTTACTCTTTTACTTCTCTTATTTCACTTTTATTTCCTTATTACTCACTTTTTTATTCCACTTTTATTTCCATATTACTCTCTTCCTTTTCTTATTCCACTTTTATTTCCTTATTACTTACTCTTTT
>JAJPUD010001445.1:0-22462 GCA_023553655.1 Myrmecobius fasciatus
AAAAAAAGAAAAATGAGAATCAGAGAGAAGTGATGGACCTAAAATCACAGCAATATTATTATTGGAATTGACAGAAACAGGGTTTCAACCCAGATCCTCTGACTCATTGCTCTGGCCACTATATAATACTACTCCATCAAAAAAGGATAAATGCTTAGTGAGCAATTTTGAAGAACTTAGTTTGTAAGAATCCTGGAGCAAAGCAAATTTAGTATTTAGTTATGTCAATATATTCTTGTTGAATGGTAGGAACAAATTGTCAAACAAATTATTGTTCTCCTGGCCTTATTTTATTACTATCTATTATGCTAGTTAGATACTCATCAGTATGTGGTTGCCAAAAGCAATAACTATGCAAAAACATTTTTATATTTGTATTGCATTAATTTTATTTAAAATTTATTTAAAATTGTCACATGTCTACATATTTCTAGATTCCCAGCAGCACAATTCACATCAAAATTAATAAAAACAAACAGACTACCTTCCTCTTCAAAACAGGTTTACTTTTAGGAAATTGGTAGGAAAGCATCATTAGAACATTAGTATGATTAATATTTTAATGTATGCTAAATGTATGCTAAAATGAAAAATTGTATATATATATATAATTCTACATACATGTCTACCTGTCTGTGCATGGAAAGGAAAATGTTTTCTTACAGATATTTGAAAAATATCTGTAATATCTCATATTGATAGAGTCAGTGAGGATTTATTAAGTACTTACTATGTATTAGGCATTGGACTAAGGGCTTTGAATATAAATACAAGCAGAAAGACATTTCCTTCACTCAAGGAACTTACATATTAATGGAGGAAAGACAATACATAATTTTTTTTCCATTATGTGATTTAGAAAAAGCTCTATTTTCCCCCAATTCATTTCAAAATTATAAATCCATCTACTTATAAAACCAATTTAGCATTACGTATTATCTATAACCAAAAAAATAGTTTTGAATTAATAAGGGAAAAATTTCAAAGGAAGTAGCACCCACTCTTCCTTGGAAGAAGACAAAGCCAGGGGGAAAATTGCTTGAATTTTAAAGCACTGTATCCTTCATTCTCTCCAGGAACTATTCCTGACTTTTGTTCTTTCTTTACCCCACTAAATCACTAGGCCACATAATAATAATAAAGGAATTTACTGTACTAAAAATGTATGTTATCCAACTTTATCCAGACCCTTAAATCCTTTTAGTCATCTCTTGTGCATTCCCTAACTCACTTTCTACAGTGACCCTTCTAGACATTTTCTTCTTCTCTCAAGTCCCTAAATTGAATCCCATCATCCCCAGATGACCTCAGAATCTACTGCACTAAAACAGTCATGTGGTATGAGCTTCCAGATTTACTTTCATCCCAAGCTCAAAAAATATCTGTTTCTGAACCAGCCCCCTTAGATTCCTATTGTTTCAGATAAGGACATATTCTTATACCTCTCAGAAACTTAACCCTTTGACCTGATCATGTGATCCTATTCCTTCTGAGCAACTAAGCTCCAACGCTAACAATCTCATTTTATTCCTGCTTTCCCTATCCTTAGCAACTATACATTGGTTCTTTCTCATCTTTATTCAGACCTAATACTGCCCTTGCCTCTCTTAAAAATTTTTCACTTGATCTTATTGCCTTTATCACCAGCCTTTCTGTGGCTTTTGTTGCCAAAATTATCTAGTTAAAATCCATTTAACCAACATTTAAGTACAAGTACATAAAGTACACAAAGTATAAATACATAGTACAAGGCATAGAATACACAAAAATGAAAAAATTATATAGTTCCTCTCCTTTTGAATTTTATAATTTACTAGGATGGTGAGGAAAACTAGCACACATAACCAGGATACAAGGAAAGACAGTGAAAAAGGAAAAGGAGATAAATGCTATAAGAAATCTGAGGATTATAAAATCACAGATTTAGATCTGGAAAGACTCAAAAACCAACTAATCCAGTGGAAGGTTGGACCATAATCTGGCAATTCAGAAAAAAATTTCAGAGTAGGTAGAACCCTCTCTTCCTTGAAGGAAGACAAGACTAGGGAAAAAGTTGTTTTAATTTTAAAGCACTGTTTCACTCATTCCTCTCCAAGAACTACTTTTTATCTGGTCTTTCTTTACCATGCTACTAGGCCATAGAAACTTCCTCATACTGGGTTCACTTTATTTCTAGATTTCTTAGTCTAGACCTTTAATCCACGTCTGTGGCCCCTTCTTGTGACTGTCTAGCTCTTCCCCTAATTTTCAGTTAAAAAGAAAAATGGCCAGGAAGCCATGTCTTTATTTCTTTCAAGATTCTACTCTTGATTCTCTTCCTTTCTCTCCCTGACCCAGTCCTTGCTACCTCCTCTCCAGCCCTCCTAGCTCACTTTTTAGTTTCTTTTTATGTATTGTCTTTCCTCCATTAATATGTAAGTTCCTTGAGTGAAGGAAATGTCTTTCTGCTTGTATTTATATTCAAAGCCCTTAGTCCAATGCCTAATACATAGTAAGCACTTAATAAATCCTCACTGACTCTATCAATATGAGATATTACAGATTCATCAAGGAAGGATTCATAGGAAGAATGTTCCAGACATGGAGATTGTTCTGTAAAATAGATAAGGTAATGTAATAACTACTAGTCCAATTTGGATGGAACACAGAATGTATAAAGAGAAAAGGGATGAACTAAGGCTGGAAAGGTAAATTAAATTGTGAAGAAACTTAAATGTCAGGCTAAGAAATTTGCATCTGATCCCAAAGGCAAAAAAAAAACACTGACAGTTTCTGAAAAGGAAAATAACATGATCAGAGCAATGTATTAGAAAGGTTATTTATTACTTGTGTGAAGAATGGACTAAAGATGCTTTGACTAATTGTAACTTAAAAGGATTCATAGTGCATGCTTCGTTCCTCTCAAAAGAGAAGTGATGAACAATAGATGCAAAATAACATATACTTTGTCAGATGCTGTCAATATGTTGTTTTATTTTCTTCAGCTCTATGTTTTATAAAGAAGAGTTTTTCAAGGGGTATGAAGAGAGATAATTAAAAGTTACATGAATGAATAAGCAGGACTAGAGAGCTGTTATCAGCAACACTGCAATAATCAACTGTGAACCACTTAGCTCTTCTCAGCAACACAATGAGCCAAGACAATTCCACAGGATTCATGATAGAAAATGCTATCCACATCCAGAGAAATAAATGATGGAATCGGAATGCAAACTGAAACAAAGTATTTTCACTTTATTTTTTGTGGTTCTTTTCTTTTTCAGTCTGCTTCTCCTTTTATAATATTAACTATTATGGAAATATGTTTTACATAATTGCACCTATATCAAATTGCTTATCATCTTAGGGAGGAATAGTAAGAGAAAGAGAGAAAATTTGGAATTCAAAATTGTTTTTAACAAAAAGAAAAGAAAAAATGTTAAAGTTTAATGAAAATGAATGTTAAAATTTACATATAATTGGAAGAAATAAAAGGTATCCATGTAAAAAAAGTTTTAAAGGGGGTTTTTGTTGTTGTTTAGAGGAAAGTTAATATTACACGGTGGATATAACACTGTTCTTAGTATCAGAAAGGCCAGGGTTCAAGTCTTATATCTGAGATACAGATATAAATACATGTGTGTATACACAACACACAAACACACACACACATATGAGATTATGAGACCCTGAGTAAATCATTTAACTCAGCTTCTTTGTGCTCCCAGGCAACTCTCTCATTTGTAGAGAAGGTGTCAGTCTGGATTGAGAAATGGAATTTCTTCACCAGTTAGTTCCCTATGCCAATAAAATCACAGATTGAGGTCTCCAAAAATAAAATTTTAAAATTTAAAAGAATACATTGGAAAAAGGAAAGATTATAAGCAGAGAGAACAATCAGAAAGCTGCTTCAAGAATTCAGGGGAGAGGTATCAAAAGGCTAAGGTCTGATGATGTCAATGTAACTAACTGGACAGGACAAAATGGATCTAAGAGATGTTGACAAGGAATAATGAAAGTTTTGCCTGCTGTCTCCATTTCTGCTCTATCAGTCCTCTCCTTAGTCCCCAGGAACAGAGTGCTACTTGTTCACTGAACAAACATGAAATATAAATTCATTAAGGGTATGTACTCTTTGGTGTTTTTATTTTATTTCTCTGGGACCTAACATAGTGCCAAGAAGAAAGCAAATCCTTTACAAACTCTTGTTCAATGGGATTGAACTTTTATTAAGCCCTATGTACAAAGCTAACATTCTATTGAAACTACTTTCTTGAAAATCACTAATGACCTCTTTGTTATTAAATCCAAAAATCCTTTTCTCTTGTTTCTTCTTCATTCTTCTGGATATCTTTCATACATTTCAAACTGTCAAATACTTGATCACTGAAACTCTCTCTTCCCTTCATTATATTTTTCTGGTTCTCTTCCATGTTATTTCTCTGATTTTTTTGCTGTCATTCTTTTTTCCTCTTACTAATTATGGGAATTTCTCTTAACATGGCCTTTTGATCTTTTTTTCTAACACTTCCTTCCTTGGACAACACATTCATTTTCAATTTCTACCTCTATGCCAATGCCTCCCAAATGTATAATTCCAATCTAGTTTTTCTCCTATATTTCACTCTTATTTTTCTAACAACCTCTTAGATGTTTCTATTTGGTTATTTCAATGCTACCTAAAGCTCAATATCTCTAAAACCAACTCTAAGGTGGTTTTCATTTCCCCATGAAAACCAACTTCCCTATTTTGTCAGTGGAATCATTGTTTTAGATATAAAAAATGTAAAAACTTGAAGTCATTGAAGACATCCCTTTAAATTATTTTTCTCATCCAGTGAATTTCTACATCATTGATTTTTCACCAAAAAGTTTCTCATATCCAACCCTTCTTCATTTCCATTGTTGCCATAGTTCCGGCTTCACATTATTTCAAGATCCAATCATTGCATTTCCCTCCCACTGATCTTTTCCACTCAACATTCTCATTATCCCATCTATATTGTGCACTCTTGATTGTATTTACAACTTAGATGCAGATCCTGGCTCTACACTTACAAGACGTGCAATATTGAACAAGTAGCAGAGCTCTCTCAGCCTCCGTTTCCTTATTTCTAAACAAAGATAATTGCACTAACTATGGCACAGATATATTATTTGAGAAGCAGCATAGAACTAGATTTAAAGTCAGGAGGACCTGGATTAAATTCTCACATCAGATACTTATGAGATCCTGCTATATAATCTCTCTGTGCTTCAGTTTCATCATCTACAAAATGCAAGGAGGGTTGGATTCTGACTTCTAAGATCCCCCCTCACTTAAATCAAATTAACTTGCATGTCATGGTAACATCTCCCCCTCCTCTTCAAGAAGAAAAGACAAAAAACAACTTCTGTAAATAGTAGTAGAGAGGGAGGGAGAAAAACAGAGAGAGGGAAGAAGAGGGAAAAGAGAAAAAGAGAGACAGAGAAACAGTCAGAGACAGAGAGAGAGAGATAAAAAAACAGACAGAGGAGGGGGAAGGAAGAGGAAGAAAGAGACAGAGAGAGGGTGGGAAGGGAAGAAGGGAAAGATCCCCAATATTATTCTATTTCCTGATTGAAGTCAAGACTCCAGTTGGTTTTTAAGGCTTTCTGTAATATGGCTTTATTCCACTTAATTTAATTTCCTATTATTTTTTAACACATAATCTCTGTTTTTCAGGCCAATCTTCTCACACACCATTCTTATTCCTACTTCTTTTCCACACTCACAGTTTTCTCCTTCCTTGTTTTTTCCCTCGCTTCTTTCCCTGCTACCAACCCCTTCAACCTCCAGCTCTAATTCTTTTTTTTCCATGAAGTACCTCCAATTTTTCCTCCTGATCTTACTGAATACCAACTTGTCTAAAGTCCAGCAACATTTTGGAATTTTTCTATATAGAGTAGGACAGTAAGGTAGCACAATGGATAGAATGACAGTCCTGGAGTCAGAAAGACTTGAATTCAAATCCAACTTCAGACACTTATTAGCAGTATAATCCTGGCAAGTCACTTAATCCTGTTTGCCTCAGTTCCTCATCTGTAAAACAAACTGGAGATGGAAATGGCAAACCAATGCAGTATCTTTGCCAATAAAACTCCAAATGAGATTACAAACAGTTAGAAATGACCAAAATAACTTAACAAGAACAAAATCATAGAGGATAATCTAACCCTACTGCCTATCTCTGCTCATTGAAATCCAAGCCATTCTTCTTCAAGATTTAATTCAAACATTTTGTTCCCTCTTCATTTCCCCCAGTCAATGGAGTCACTATATCTTATTTCATCATGTGACACTTTGTTTCTACTTCTGTTACATAATTAACAACTTCTTATCTATGTAATATTAGTACACCTATTTTACCATTCCTAAGAGATTATAGATTATAAGATTATAAAATCTGTGAGGACAGAAGTTCTTATCTCTCCCAGCAACAAGCAAAGTTCATTGTATATAATATGCATTACATATAAAATTATATATTACATATATATAAAATGTCCTTTCAATAATGTCAACATCACTTCAAACTCAATCATTTTTAAATCTAGCATATCATTTTCTCATAAAAACCAGTTCTCTCTTCCCACTTTCCCATTTCTTCAGTGGCACCACCATTATTTCAGACACCAAAATATGAAAACTTGTAGTCATTTATGACTTTTCCATCTGATTTCCCAAACCCAGTCAATTTCCATGCTCTATTGGTCCTCCAGAAAGTTTCTCATATACAATGCTTATTTTCCATCTCCACTGTCACCACAGTAACCCAGGTATCCCATTATCTCACGGACTAAACATCACAACTGCCCTATTGATATATTACCTTAATAACTTGATTTTTGAATAAATTATCTCTTGTTTAGGCTGCCCACTGTCACCATTACTATTTAATATTGTATTAGAAATGTTAGCTTTAGCAATAAGAGAAGAAAAAGAGATAAAAGGAATCAGAGTAGGTAGTGAAGAAACCAAATTATCACTCTTTGCAGATGACATGATGGTATACTTAGAGAATCCTAGAGACTCAACTAAAAAACTACTAGAAACAATTCACACCTTTAGCAAAGTGGCAGGATACAAAATAAATCCACATAAATCATCAGCATTTCTATATATTACCAATAAAGTTCAGCAGCAAGAGATACAAAAAGAAATTCCATTCAAAATAACTGTTGATAGTATAAAATATTTGGGAATTTATCTGCCAAGGGATAGTCAGGAACTATATGAACTAAATTACAAAACACTTTCCACACAAATCAAATCAGACCTAGTCAATTGGAAAAACTTAAAATGCTCATGGGTAGGACGAGCGAATATAATAAAAATGACAATACTACCCAAACTAATTTACTTATTTAGTGCCATACCAATCAAACTCCCAAGAAATTATCTTACAGATCTAGAAAAAATAGTAGCAAAGTTCATTTGGAAAAACAAAAGGTCTAGAATTTCAAGGGGATTAATGAAAAAAAAGGCTGAAGATGGTGGACTTGCTGTACCAGATCTAAAACTATATTATAAAGCAGCGGTCATCAAAACCATTTGGTACTGGCTAAGAAATAGAGTAGTCGATCAGTGGAATAGGATAGAATCACAAGACAAATTAGGCAATAACTATAGCAATTTGGTTTTTGATAAACCCAAAGACCCCAGCTTCTGGGATAAGTATTCACTATTTGACAAAAACTGCTGGGAAAACTGGAAACTAGTGTGGAAGAAATTAGGGCTTGACCCACATCTAACACCACATACCAAGATAAGATCTAAATGGGTTCATGATCTGGATATAAAGAGTGATTTTGTAAACAAGTTAGAGGAACATAATATAGTTTACCTCTCAGACCTGTGGAGATGGAATAAATTTATGTCCAAAGAAGAACTGGAACTTTTAATTGAAAACCAGATAGATAACTTTGACTATATTAAGTTAAAAAGTTTTTGTACAAACAAAATCAATGCAGACAAGATTAGGAGGGAAGCAATAAATTGGGAAATCATCTTTACATTTAAGGGTTCTGATAAAGGTCTCATCTCTAAAATATATAGAGAATTGTCTCATATTTATAAAAATTCAAGCCATTCTCCAATCAATAAATGGTCAAAGGATATGAACAGACAATTTTCAGAGGATGAAATTAAAACTATTTATAGTCATATGAAAAGGTGCTCCAAATCACTATTGATCAGAGAAATGCAAATCAAGACAACCCTGAGATACCACTTCACGCCTGTCAGATTGGCTAGAATGACAGGAAAAGTTAATGATGAATGTTGGAGGGGTTGTGGGAGGGCTGGGACGCTGATGCATTGTTGGTGGAGCTGTGAACGGATACAGCCATTCTGGAGAGCAATTTGGAGCTATGCTCAAGGGGTTATCAAGCTGTGCATACCCTTTGACCCAGCAGCATTTCTATTGGGCTTATATCCCAAAGAAATCATAAAGGAAGGAAGGGGCCCCACATGTGCAGGAATGTTTGTGGCAGCCCTTTTTGTAGTGGCTAGAAACTGGAAATTGAATAGATGCCCTTCAATTGGAGAATGGCTGAATAAATTATGGTATATGAATGTTATGGAATATTATTGTTCTGTAAGAAATGACCAGCAAGATGATTTCAGAGAGGCCTGGAGAGACTTACATGAACTGATGCTGAGTGAAATGAGCAGAACCAGGAGATCATTATACACGGCAACAACAGTACTATATGACGATCAATTCTGATGGACATGGCTCTCTTCAACAATGATATGTTTCAAACCACCTCCAATTGTTCACTGAAGAAAGCCATATACACCCAGAGAGAGGGATGCGAAATGTGGACCACAACATAACATTCTCATACTCCTTGATTGATGTTTGCTTACATTGTGTTTCCTTTATCTTATATATCGTTTGTGTAGATAAGATTTTTCTTGCACACCAATGATAAGTTTGGAAATATGTATACATATATTCGATTTGCCAATATTTTAACATAATTAACATGTAGTGGATATCCTGCCATCTAGGGGAGGGGTGGGGAGTTGGGGGGAAAATTTGTAACGGAAAGCTATGTAAGGGTTATTGTTGAAGAATTACCCACACATATGTTATGCAAATAAAATAAAAATTTAAAATAAAAAAAAAATTATCTCTTGTTTTTTTCCTTGATTGCTTTATGTATATATATATACATATATACATACATATATATGTATATATTGCTCTTATCTCTCCAGCTACTTTGGAAATTCTTTGATTCGTTCATTCAATAAGCATTTATTAAGCACAAACTATGTACTAGGTACTGTATGTCAGAGAGTAGGGATTATATCTTTTGAATTCTTGTGTATTCTTAAAGTGCTTAATACTTACTGAACATATAGTAACTTATCAACAAATACTTCTTGACTGACTGACTGAAATCCAACAGGCTCAAAAGATCACATACTATTTTATATACTATGGCACAGATTGAACTTTATAACTGTGGGAGCATGCATTTGACTCTGTTGTACAATAGCCAGTCTGGAAAGCCTGTGGCGGGGAATCTTGCCAGCAGGAACAGCAAGGTGCCACAGGGCTGACTGCCATCAGATTTCTAACCTCTCTATTTGAGGTGTAATAATTCATTAGCTGAAGAAATGCTTTCTCAAGTGTCTACAAGTCAGAGCAAAAATGTGGCAGCTACAAATTGCTTCCTGTCCATCATGGAACATAGATATTTCACACTATCCTTCACACTCATCATAATTCTTCTTGGGAAAAAAAGCTATTTGAACAGTTCCATTACTGCAGCTCCTAGTAACTTATTTTCTTTTTAGAGGTTCAGAAAAGGCATTTCAGAATCTCTGTATTACACTAATTGATTCCAAAAGTATGAGTTTTTCATTTTGGCATTCTACTTAAAATACAAATGCAGATTGACATAAATGAACCAATTATTAATTCACAAATCCCAGCTTTAAAAAAACTACTGTTTTTAAAAAGAATTCTTAAATATCTTCTGAAAAGATTGGTTCTGGTTAAGTCTAAGTTCATTAGGGATTAAAATAGTGACATTGCATGGTCATTTGGGTAGAAGCTATTTAGTAATTATTATTTTGCTTTTATGATCACAAATCTTTTGAGTCAAATATTGTTTTTAAAAATTCTTTTGTCACTTTGAATCCTAATATTCTAGATTTATGGTTGGAAAGGATATCCTGATCTTATGGATAAACAAACTGATGATTTGCCCAATTTATGCAAGACCTAATTTTTCAAATCTTAAGTATTGTATCTTTTCTGCCTAGCCTGAAATCATGGGATTCTATAATATCATCTCTAATTATTGCCTTTCTGAGCCTTTCCCATATGGCCAAGTGATTCTTTTTTAAAGATCTAATATTTGTCCTATTCAAAATCTACTTGATTTAACCTTATAGTGAACTGAGCCAGCAGACAAGATATCATATTCTGCAAGTTGAGCAACCAGCTATGCCACATCCAGAAGTGAACTTGGTTGGAAGAATATTTTTTAGCCACTATTTGAAACTTGAGTGCACTCTCCCAAGGGATCAAGGGTAGACATGGCCAGTATGTCTCTAATTTTGAATGTTGCACTTTGATTCTTCCTATGGATTTGTTCAATAAATCAATGATTCTTAAAGTTCTTAACCATTCTTAAAATGGTTAAGAAAATCTTGCAGGTCTCTAAAATCTTTTCAGAGGCTCTACAAATTCAAAGTTCATTTTTATTTCTAATTGGGTAAATATCTATAAATATAATCCACATAAACTAATATTCTTTGGATATATCTCAATGATTTTTAATGGAATAACAATACACAGAAGTGAGAACCACTAAAGTAAATATCCATTTGTAAAAGCTTCTCTTTAAAAAAAAAGGATGCATTTAGTATCTTCCAACCAGATTGTAGACCCTTCTTGGCCATGTTCTATTTCTTCACTTTCTTTTGGATTTGAATTCAAGTCTTCCTGTCTCTAGGACTGGTACTCTATCCACTGCCCCACCTAGCTACCTTGTATTATATATGTGCAATTGTTGGAGGTCAATGGTCTACATCATCTTATTATGTCCAAGGTAGGCTTTCAATAAACTTATACAAATTAGAGGATATTAGAGCTAAAAAAAACTTTAGCATTTAACCAATCTAACCTTTTGAGAGGAGCTAAGCCCCATAACTGCAACCCGGACCTTTGCATACTCATTTTCTTACATTTCTAACATTTCTTACCTGCCACCTCCCCCATATTTCTACCTTTTCATAAGACAACTACAATCAAATCATCACTACCATAAACTTTTGAAAGGATGTTCTAATGGTCTGATCCATTGTTTTACTTACCATCTTTGGAAATTTCAAGACTAAAACTCTCTCCCATGGCCAATGTTTCCTTTTATGTGCTGTCTACTGCTGAAGGCAAAGACTATGTCCTTTTTATATTCATATCATCAAAGATTAGACTCATGCTTGGATAAAGTTAGAACTTGATAAAGGCTTTTCGTTTATTTCATTCGTTGATTTTATAGATGAATAAAACAAATCTGAGAGATTTGCTCAGAATATTACCAAAGTAGTCAGAGATATATGACATATATAATCTCAACTTTCCTGACTTTTAGTTCAAAGCTTTTTTCACCATACTATGCTGTTTTCCTAGTGAATGAATGAACTTATGCATAGATGAAAGAAAAAATAAATGAATGAGTAAGTAAATATTGCTGTGCTTATGAAACTTGAAAGAAAAGTGTTAATTAACTAAATTAATTAACTAATGCAACACATACAAAACTAAATATTTGCCTAGAATATTTGGAGAATTTTTTTGTTAAACTAATTTTTTTAAGATTCTCAAATATATAATTTTGGTACTCACCGGAACAGAAACCTGAGGATTGTCTGTGAGTTTTCCTAGAACAGCAAAACCATCCACGTCAATCTTGCCCCTTGGCTTTATGGGTAAGGATTCAATCCTTTTGCAGTCAATAAAGAGGGTGACACTTCTCCTTTCAACACCAATCATAACTTTATGCCATTGAGAATCAAACAAAATAGGAGTATTTGAAAAAGCTGCTGTTTGGAGACTACCATCTACTCCTTTATAGGAAAATGCAAGGGATTGAGTTTGACCATTAATCTTCATGCCAACTTGCTCCTTCCCCAAGGAATTCTGTATCTGCCAGATGCTCCAGTTCTTTTTCAGAGTGTTTCCAGTCATCCGAAAAGTTGTTAAAAAGGAATATTCTTCAGGTAGTCCATTGGGATACAAATGTCTGGATAGAACCAAAAAAAGTAAACATAAATTTTATTTTGAGTTCTATGATTCCTTTTTAGGGTTTTAGCAGTTCCCCAGATTCTAAGCTTACAGAAAGACTGTGGTTTGAGAATCTTAACTTTCACTATTTTGTCTTTCATAACCTTCAATAAAGGCCTTCCCAGAGACCCAATCATGCTTCTATTTTAATACTCAGTTTTGGAGAACATGTAAAAGCCATCACTGTCCTAGCCAAGGACAGTGAGGTATTCCCAGCTCTCGAGAATCCCAACAATGTCACCATTTATTCTAGCCAAAGAGCTACTATTATTCAGCCTCTGTACCAAGACCAGACTTTGGGCCCAACTAGTGAGAGATAATTAAGAATTCAAATCACCTTCACTAGTTTAAGAAGTTGGTATATTAGAAAAAATTACCAAAATTTTAATTAGATGAATATATGTTAAAGAATTTAAAAGTACTAGTAATTTCAAAGTAATTGTGCATTATTTTCAGATTTACTTGGATATATATAAATATACACATAATTATCCCTTAAAATATGTCAATATACATTACTAAACATATATTTTATGAATTTCTGAGTTTCTAAACATTTCCTGCATTGTCTACTGGCCTTCCTATGTCATCTGGTGCTTCTGCAAAATTTCTCCCCAGAAATTCCCATCTAATTTCTTATGCCCACCCACAATTTATGAAAACAATCATGAGGAAAGTTGCCATGTGCATACAATCTTCATATCACTTTGTCTCCAACTTTCTTATACATTCACTTGTGGAGCAGAACAATTTGTAAAACATTGATCCTTTGCAAATCCCACCCTTCACTTTGGACTTTGTTCTGCAAAAGGACATTTACTTTGCTTCCAGTTCTCTTAGAATTGTTCTTTGTCCTTTTCAGAGCAGATAAAAGGTTCAATAAATTTCTAGTGTGTGAGCCAGCAAAGGGATCCAAGTAGTAAACTGCCTATTCATACAAGTAATGAGGGTGAGAGGCAAGTGTGAATCAGTATTCTTCCTATATTTCCCCTCAATTGCCTCTCATTTTCTCCCTCTTTATATGTCCTCATTATTACCCTCTCCAGATTCCTTTGAATTGGTAAAGAACCCCCAAAACACACCCTTAATCTTAGGAAAACATATAGTCACCTGGAGCTATACCAACTTCCTGGTAATTCTCTTACTAAAATAAAGTCACTAAAATAGAACTTTTTTTAAAAAATGAAATTCCAAATTTCTTACTAATCTGTCAGCAATGACAGGCAGGGCTTCTAAGGGCAATCAACTGTCTCTCATTAGAAGTCTTTAAACAAAGACTGAATGACAGGTATGTAGTGGAGGAGGGCAATTCTTGTTCTTATTTGGCTTGGGCTAAATGGTCTCTTCCAATTTAGGTTCTCTGTGATTCCATGAAATATTATTACTATCACTCTTCCTCTAAGAAACTGTGTTTGTTTCTCTAAGGATCAAAGAAAGATTAAGAAACAAGAAATATTCAATGAAAGTAGATTGCAATTAATTCTGTTATTGTCCACTATATAACTGAGGAATGAGCTACTGCCCTCATGATCATTGCTGAATTCTGAATTTGGTCCAGAATTCAGAAACTCAAATTACTTCCCCTTGCCATTTCATTACCCTCCCCTATCCCCAATGATCAATTTTTGAAGTGAAAGTATCAGGGATAAAGGGGAGGGAATTATGTCAGAAAATATACATTTGATTCGTTGTAATATTTCAATTATTCAAATATAGTAAGAGCATATTATAATGAATTAGGACTCATCAACTCAGAAATCTTCATGAATTTTTGTCCACTTCCTAGTTTCATAGGATGTCTACCTTAATCACTTAAGTTATCAAAATGAACCAGCCTTCTTCTGATATTTTTGAATCACAGGATATAAGAAGAGACCTTAGAGAACAGTCAAACCCTGTTTACAAGTGAGGAAACTATAGCCAAGAACTGTAAAAAGTTGGTTTAGAATTCAAATCTTCTCATTCTACCATACTATGATGACTTCTTACTTGTATGCAATCACATAGCTTACATGCAGTCACACTTGGAGAACAGAACACTGAAGAAAGCATTTCCCTTTCCTATCAGTTCACTAAAAAATCAAGTAAAAAACATAATTCTAAAGGAACATATAAGGAAGTTAGGATAGAGGATAACATAAAAAGGACATCTCTAGAATTTAAAAAGACTTCAGAGACCATTTAGTCTAACTTCTCATTTTAGAGATAAGGAAACTGATCCTCTGGGGAATTTCAATGATCTGTTCAAAGCCATAAAAATAATAAGTCAGAAGCAAAATTTGAACCCAGACCAAGAGAATTAAAAGCAAAACATAGAGACTTTTTGGCTACCTTGCCAGAATGAATGATTTAGTTTTTTCATACCTTTGTTTTCATAATGGTTCAGCTAAGTAGGACAACAACCTCCAATAAGTCCTGAAGCTTTGTAGAATTGATTTAGCAAATAACAGAAATACAGAACACTTGACCTTCTTCTGGGATTATTGTTGGTCTATTATGGCTCTTGAAGCAATTATTTTCTATAATGCTATTAGATTCATGTTCTTAATATTGTATTCATCTTTTCATCCATTTATATTTAGGAACTAATTACTGATGTCTATTATTATTATTCTTATTATTGTATACTTTTCAATTCCACTTAATGGCTCATTGAGTTCTTACTCTTTTACATCATTTATCCTATACATTTTTATTTTAAATATTTGTTTATTTAAAATTAAATACAAAATAATAAAAGAAATTAGAAAAAGAAAGACAGAAAAAGGAAACAATTGTCATGTGCCCAGCAGAACATCAGGGAGAATTCAAAATAAGCAACAATAAATTTCCATTGCAAGAAAGCATATAAAATAATAGAAGAAATTATGTACATGGCTGTCCTTTTCTTTGCTTCCTTGTTCTTTTGTTCTCTGCTGTGCACATTTTTCTTTATCATTTTTTTCCTCTTTCATCCTCCTTCTTCCCCAAAGCAGGCTACAGTTAAGCATCTCTATATATATACATATATATACATATATATATGTATATATATATTCACACTCATATATACATATACACATATACACATATATACACCTGCATCGATACATATATATACACATACATATACACATTAAACATTAAACACACATCTAAAACAATATTAATTTGGATTACATATAACATAGACCTCTCGATTGAATCTTTAAGTTTGATTTTGATATCAATGATTGCTAGCCCTACTTTTTTTCTAATAAATTCTACTCCTGATCTTTGTTAAAATGTTTCTGTATATCTTATTTCCCATCCCTGATAACTCTTCTATTTTAGTTCTACTCCTAAACTTGCCTTGTTATTACTTAACTTCTCCTGTCCATGGATCCCTCCCTTATCTTCTTCCCTCACCCTTTCCCTCCTTCTTTATCCATTCCTGTTAATCCACACACCTTGTCCCACTATTGTAAATCTACATACCCTTCTATATCCCACCTTATCCTATTCCCTCCCCCCCTTTATTTTTTTATAGATTTTGGAGGATGCTACACCATATACTATATCCATATACTTCCTGACATATATATGTATGTGTATGTGTATATATATGTATGTATGTATAATTCCCTATTTAATTCATTCCCAATGTGAGGTTTTTAGAACCTCATTCATATAACATAATTACTATTTTTACCTTTTCTTTAACAATTTTGTTTTTAGAGTCAGATTATACTCAACAGTCTCATTCTTTTGAACTACCTAATTACTAACGTCAATCTTAGATGTATAGTTTATATTTCCACATATAAATTATAAGCAATTTGTCCTTGTTGTATCCCTTGAAATTAGTCTTTATTTTAAAAGCATTTTAATACATTTTAACTAGCTGATTCAACTTAATTGATTAATTGGGAAGGGGGCAGGGGGAAGGAGAGGAAGAAAAATTTGGAATACAATGTTTTGTGAAGGTGACAGTTGAAAACTGTCTTTGCATGTATTTAAAAAAATAAAATACCATTAAAAATTAAAATATTTGCCAAGCGAATATTCGATAATAATAATTAGCCTTTGTGGAGCACTTAAAGGTATTTAAATGCTTTATAAATATTGCTTTATTTTATCCCCACAACAACCCTGGAAGGTAGATGCTATTATTATACCCATTTTACAGATAAGAAAACTGAGATAGAGGTTAAGTGATTTGTCAAAGGTCACACAGCTAGTAAGTGTCTGAGGCAAGATTCCTTACTCCAGGACAGCTAGGTGGTACAGTGAATAGAGTAGGATTAGTAGTTCCAATCCTAAATCTTATGTCTTTGTACAAGTCACTAAAATAATCTATTTCCCTACCATTCAAATGTGAATAATATTAGTGGAAATGTTGCTGTGGTAATTAGCTGGGAAAATTAAACTGATAAATCTGTCTTCTTTCTCTATTCTCTTAAGCAACATTACACATCTGTGGTCAATGTTCCAAGAAAGACTTTAAGGCTACTATGTAAGATGGCAGACTTCTTCTAAAAGGAGTTTTCAGTCTAGGAATAGCTCTAGAAATAAAAGTCAGAGCTGTGTGACCCTGGGCAAGTCACAACCTCAATTGCCTCAGCAAAAAGAAAAAAAAAGAAAAAAAGAAAAGAAAAGAAAGAAAGAAATCAAGTCAGAAAATATTTAGGATGGGCTGTATGGAAGGGTACTTAGGTACTTCACACACATATACACACATACACTCCTCCAGAAGGTCCTTTTAAGTGATTATTTAAGTATTAAAGTGATATACCACTTGATAGAGACTTTAAGGCAAGAAGGAAGGGATAGTCAAGAAAGGAGAGAGATATACAAGCACTCTGATACAATGGCGAGTGTCCCTCCCAGAACCTCCATATAAGGAGGACACTCAATCCAATTATCTCTTCCTTTCCCACCAAGCCAGTATCTGGATTCCTGCATCATGCCTCCTCTGCTAGATGTTCCTTTCCCCTTCTTATAGGCTTTCTTTTTTCACATACTGTCTTCTATTATTATAATGGAAGCTCTCTGATGACAGAGAATATTTTTCTTTTTGCTTATACTTTATTTCCCAGCACTTAACACAGTACCTGACACATCATTGTTGTTGTTCAGTCATATCTGACTCTTTGTGACCCCAGGGTTTTTCTTGGCAAGGATCTTGGAGTGGTTTCCCATTTCCTTCTCCAGCTCATTTTATAAATGAGAAAACTAAGGCAGATATGGTTAAGTGTTCTGGCTCCATGACCAGCATTCTATCCACTGTACTACCTAGCTGCCTAGCACATATTAAGCACTTAATAAATATTCATTGATTGATTAATTGACTGACTGACTCAGAAGGTGGACATGAATTCTGAATATTCTGCTTGATATCCCTATCATCTTGGGAGGCAAATCTCCTTCTCTCATATCAATGGGACTTTGCTTTGAGAATGTACTAGAGCTAGAACCAACTTGAATCTGAGAGCCAGTAAGTAGCAAATGCTATAAATCAACTCTTGATTTATTGTTTTGTTGATTTTTTGTACTTAAGAAATTATAAAGAAAATATTAATAATGCAGATCAAATTCGAAAGTATACCGTTGGTACATCTTGGTTTATTTGTTTGTTGTCTGAAAAGCTGGCAAATAAAAATTTACCACAAGCCTACTTCTGGTTTTATAACATGATTCTTGAGGTTCCTTCCTGCTCTAAATCTTAGGAGGCTATAAGGTCATCGTGTTAGAAAATTGAAAATGGAGAATTAAAAAATAGATTTTCAAAATCTCTCCAAATTGACCACATTGGTCAGTTGGAAAATATTTTTTTTTTTTAGTTGGAAAATATTTTTCAGGAACTCAGAAAAAACATAAAAAATAAAGCATATGTGGACATTAGTTAGTATGACCCACTGCTATTACCTCCCCTTTGTAGAAGCTTTCTCTCCTTTTCCACATCTAAAATTTAAATATGAGAGCTCTGCTAGTAGGACCACAGGCAATGAGCTCTATCACTTTTCCTAATTTTCCAATTTCACTATTATTAGGATGAAAGATCAAGCTAACTTGTTTGGCTCAAAGAATGTGTGGCAAGACTCTGATTCAGCTAAGGAATAGTTTCAACCTGGACTCACTGAACAATTTCTGATTATTAAATCATTGGGTAAGGGGAAAAATCACTATGACCAAGCATCTGGCTTATGGGAACTTCTTAGATTGCATTATTGTAAAGATGCTGTCCAGATAAATAAGTAAATTTGACAACATTCAGAGTTTAAAAGCATTTCATTCCATAATGTTTTTTTTTATTATATTACTACCTGCACTAAATTGCTTAGAGTGAGAACCATTGGAATTTAAGCAAAAAAAAAAAAAAAAAGTCTTTAGTCATTTACATATCTGTTGAGGATCTTAGCTAGCAAAGAAGTTGTTTTCATATGGGAAAAAAATAGTTTAATTGTCATGGGAAGTGAGAGAAGTAAAATGCTTTCCTAGAAATAACTTAAAGATAGAAAATTATAAATAAGCCACTTAGAAAAGGTTTTTTTTTAGAACACAATTTAAAGCCAAGAAGAGAAGAAGAGGAAAGTATTATAGTTACAACATATACTTGGGCCACAGTTTCTGTCCTGTATCCCCACAAGGGGTTTCTACTGTCTCTGTTTTTGAACAGTGAATTTAAAGTTCAAAGATTTCTTTTTTCATGTTGGTTCTGCCACTTCCTATGCATATGAATTTAAGAAAGCCATTTAACTTTCCTGGCCTTGTGTCTCTTCATTAGTAAAATGGAAATAATAACACTCAAACTACTAAAAAAAAACAAACAAAAAAAAAACAAAAAAAAACCCTTCAAACTACTATGCCATAGGATTGTTGTAAAGAAAGCCTTTTTGTAAATCATAAAGTACTATAAATACATTAGCTCATATGTATATAAGGTTCCATGAACTTAATATCTAGCAGGACAGAAGCTGTCTTTGGAAGGAACCACATATTTTCTGTATGACCAGAGTTGTTTCTTCTCAGAGTTATAGATGTTAACTTTACCTTGAAAGCAAACTTAATAGAATATATGAGTATTACTCTATGCCAAGATCCTTTACCCCATAGATCTAGAATAGTATTAAAGAAAGAATGTTGTAAGTAGAAAGGTATTTTTAGAATTTTTTTCCTTTTATTCCTTTTGTAGATTAAATGAAAATACTATTGAACATTTGTTTCTTATTACAATTCTCTCCTAATCTCTTCAAGTCTTGCTTCCACAGCATATTCTCTCCTGCCTAATAGAAGGGTATTAAGGTCGTTGGATTTGAAGGAAGAAAATCTGGCAAAACATGGTAGCTCATAAAAACCATTTAATGATTAATCTGGGCATTTATAATAACATATGACAGATAAAGACTGGTGAGTAGACCTATGGGCAGGGCAATCTGGGTCAGCTTTAAATTCACAATTATTATATACATTGATTCTTTGATCACCATGCTGAAAAACCAGTTATCATTAACAATTAGTAATAGTTTAAGCAAATCATTTCACTGGGAACAAATAAAAGATAGAAGAGATGCTCAATTTTTTAGCCTAAAGTAATTATTCTTCATTTAAGAATAAAGATAGAGAAAAAAGAAAAATTCTATTGATATATATATCATGCCTTATAAATTCCATTTTTCCAGACATAAAAATTTTCTTCTGTAAATTGGTAAATTGAAAAACATAAAGATAAAAAGCAAACAAGTACCAGAAATTTTAAATTTTCCAAAATTATTACAGTGATCTTTAATTGACTACAAAGTTTCTATCTTATCTTACAAAGTACTTTGCACATTAAAATCTCATTACAGATTATCTTGAAAACATGAAAAAACCTATACCTCAATTTAAGACTGAAATTATAGTGCATCAAATGTTAGGTACCTTTAGAACAAGCCAAAATCACTAACAACGGAAAACTTATTTTATAATAATGGTGCTATCAACAATTTACAGATACATAAGAGCACATCTGTTACAAATAATTTAAAAAATAAAAAGCCTGATTTCAGGTAAGGAGGTCCTTATTCTAATGAAGAATTATTTTTCATTATTGCTGCTATTGTTACTCCTGTTATCCTAGTTGCTTTTGTTTGCTTATAGTTACTGGACAAGTTGTAAAGGATAAGAAAAATGCTGTGTTTCAGCACTAGGCTGTTTGAACAGCACCTCTGTAACCCCTTCTAGCCACTCAGCGGTGCCTAGTTGAATGAAAGCTTAATCTCCAACATTCTGCACAGTGGGTCCTTTCAGTCAAAACCAGACAAATTATAAAATAACAGAGCCCAGGGGAATGAGCAAACTTCCTGTACTGATTCTATAATACACTCACTGATTGTTCCCCTGGAAAGAAAAGTAATGATATACGTTCTGAAAACAGAGAAGAGCATGCACAGATTCAACTCCAAAAGAACCACATATGTTAATATAGCCATAGATTTATGGATGGATAATCACATATATAAACTTTACATAGAAAGAAGCATATTTACTAGCTAAAGAAGAAAAGAAATTAAAAATAGATAGATGTCCTGCTGCCTTTGATTATAGTGGTAGCATATAGAAATAAAAAATGTTATAGTAAAAGGTAACTTTTGAAGTTGTCCAACCCAGCTGAAAGTATGTGGTTTGGTATTGATGAGAATCAAAACACCAAAAACAAAACAGATATAAATGTTACCTGGTTGGGATCCTGAAGTCTACATTATTTCCTAATTTATAAGCCACTTGTAATGATGTTGAGCCTGTAACCCTCTGGATAGCTCCTCTAGATGCTGCTTTATCTACTTGGAACTGAGAAATTAAGTCAAATCCTATAGAAAAGAAAGAAAGATAAGATTATTAGTTAGATTCATTTTATTTTGTTCCATCGCTTTCATGAATTAGAAATATAGAAGTCTAGAAAGCTAGTATCAATATTTCTAGTAAAATTGACATCCACTTGCCTGGTAAATCATCCTGGCCAATCCGGACTTGTGGACAGAGGTCATTTTCAGGATTAGGAGTCAAGGAGATAGGGAACCCTATTGGAAAGAAAAATTATTGTTGTAATTCATCATCTACAGATGAATCTGCATCACAATTAAGAGCTAATAAATCATTTACAATAAAATTCCTTAACTGAAAGTTGGTTTACATTTATTGAATGTTATGGCAGAGATTTGGACAAGAAGTTGATTTGACTGACCTCTTCTAATCAGTCTATTACTATAATTTGCTTTCAACATAAGATGGAATGATTCAAATTTACAAATTCTCCATTTACCCTAACCCTGGGGGAGATTAGGGAATGAAAGGGAGTGGGCTTCTTAAATAACTTTGCTAAGTATAGACCTTGGCATATAGAAATGCCTTAATAAATGCCTTTTCATTCATTCATTCATTTTGAAGCACAGCTATACTAATATGTACTGAATGGTGCAGTGTCAGGAGCCTGGTAGGAAACCTTCTAGTGGTTTAGGATTTTTAAAAAGTTCATTCACTAAGTCAACAAAATTTTTGAAATTGTAAGAAAACCACCAAATGGCTCAAGGCCAATTCAAGCAGCTCCTGGATGGTGAAGTCTTTTGCAGCCTCACCTTCTTTTAGAATCTCCTTTTCCCACAATGACATTAAAGAAGAGATCAAGTACACTCCAGCAACTTTATTGATTTGGAGGATTCATATATTTTAATGGATTGATGCTGGGGGACTTAAACACTTAGATCTGCTAGTCAAATATTCTCTCTCTTTAATTTGGTAAGAGATGGTAATGAAGTGTAGAATATAGAGAAGAGAAAGAAATTAAGCTTTACTTAAAAATGACAAAGAGGAAAGTTAAACATTTTCCCAAATGGGGTGTTAATTTATAGTAGATCTCCAACTTAGAAGCTACTAAAGGTAAGAGGTAGGAGAATGATACCCATTTTTCTTGACTGGAGAAAGATTCTTGGGCTTTCCTGAACTAGGCATTCAACTGTGGAATAGCTTCTGTAGGGGGAGCCCTGAACTCCCAGAAGACCACATTCTATCAATCCCTTTTCTGTTTTCCTCAGAAAGCCACGTGTCACCTACTAAAAAATCCCAGCTACTTCAAAGTAGGTCTAAATGAGTTATTCTCTTCATTAACTATCTCTCTCTCTCTCTCTCTCTCTCTCTCTCTCTCTCTCTCTCTCTCT
>JAJPUD010001445.1:22472-125112 GCA_023553655.1 Myrmecobius fasciatus
TCTCTCTCTCTGTCTCTCTCTCAGCCCGTCTAACTAGTGGCTTTAACTTTTGGCAAAATGTGATTATAGCCAGGGTTTCAGATCTAAAGTCAGTATTATTAGAAGAGAATCAACCACATGATACCCACTCATAAAGCAAGATCATAAGGAAAGTTGGGAAGGAAAATGCTATTTCTCTCAGTCTTCAAATAAGAGGCAACTTTATAAAGTTCTTGAAACCCTGGATTCAGCGTCAGGAAAATCAGACTTTGACTTCTGTCTCAAATAGCCACTAGCTGTATTCCCCAAGTAATTTATCTTCCCTCAATCTCAGTTTCCTCAGCTACAAAATGAGAATTAGAAAAACTATAGTACTTTCCTCACAGGAGCAACTGAGATAGTGAATGGAAAGGATTTACAAGCCTTAAAGGCATTGTATAAAGTCAGCTATTACTTCCATCATTCTATCCTTCTTCATTCACTCCCAACTAGATGAAAGGTACAAATAATAACTTGAAAATGTTTTCTGTACCTAATCTAATCCACTATTTCCTGCCAAAAGAATGAAAGTACTTACTTCGATATCGCTGGACAGTTGCAGATGCCCAAGGTCCCAGGAAACAGCATATGAGGAAGATAAGTGGAATTTTCCTATAAAAGAGAAGAGGGGGATTGGGGACACAAGACTGAAACAGAATTCTCTCATAGGCTGGGACTTGCAGACATATTTGATGAAATGGGGGGCTGCTGCCTGGCTTGTTATTTTCAAAATTCAAAAGGATCTTCATATTTATGACTTTACTGATTTTATCCCCTTGTGTTAACACACACATACACACATACACACACACACATATGCACACAAGAACATAGAATTTCATTTCTGAAATGCATCAATGTTTTTCCCTAAAGTTGGATTCCCCTCTAAAGAGACTCATTCTTACCAGCCACTATCCATTTTTCTAGTTGTTTTTCTTCCGCCAACTGGCCCCCTTCAGAAGGGGGCTACAGTGGGATCTGGGTTATCCTGGTACCCTTGAATGCCACTCCAGGACTAAAAAGTCCAGGATGCTGCCTCAAGTCTCCTTGCCCTTACAAGGGCTGAAAGAAAAGAAAGTGAACTAGGGGCAACTGGTGGCACTTTAATCCTGAGGAAGGAAAAAGGGGTGGAGAGTGGGTTTGCTCTGTGGGCCCTGGTCGAGTTAGGGGTGGGTCTTGAAAGGTAATGAGGTTATAAAGAGGGAGGAGCAAGCAGAGGAAAAGTTTCTGCAAAATGATTCAAGATGCAAGAAAAGCTGGTTCTGAGGAAGTCACCCAAAATTCACCAGGAGAGTTGCTGCAGATAATAACCACAGTGTTTGGAAGACTTGAGTTAAAAAAATGGTGGTGGCTTAGAATTTTGAAAATATTATTCAAGTAAATCACCCATCTCTTATTTCCCCTTTGATTCTGAAGTTGCCAAAAGTGTACAGATGGTGCCCAGGTCCAGACTGCTCCCAGATCTAATTAATACATTTGCCTCAGGAAATCAATTTGACTATAAGCTGAAGTGAACTTCTTAGGAAGCAAGTTTTAACAGCAGAATACAAACACACAAGTAAAGTTAAGTCAAACAAAAGTAGAATCAAACAAAATGTTAGATGGGCAGATAGCTCTCACTATCCTACCCATCCCCTAGGGTAGTTTGACTTGGGCTTAATCCTAGGATTTTTGGTTTGGTCTAGGAAGGTTACAAGAGTATTAGTCCTGAGTCAATTCATCCCAGGTGAACTTCTAGAGGCCAGATGACATTAGAATATCTTCTCGTTCAGGAGTCTAACCAAATAAGAAATATTGCATAAAATGCAGAGTTGGAATTTGTAAAACCTGATTTCAGATCTTGCCTCTAAACCTATTAATATCTCTAAGTTTCAGGTTTTTTAAATTTATAATATGGGGGAAAAGATCTGGAGCACCTATTTCATAATGTTGTTAGAATCTAATGAGAAATGTATACAACCTGATTTGAAAACCTTAAAGTGTACTTTAAATGCTAATTATTATTATTACTGATAGATGGGGGGTTCTGTTTTAGCCTATGCAAAATTTGAAGGAGGTTCTCTCCTCCTTTTCCTCATAATTATAAAATGATTTGTTGAATGCCATCAATGCTATAATAAAGAGGAAAAGAAACCCATTGACAGAAATTATCTCCTTTGCTCTGATTCTAGCTTACATTCCACTGTTTTCCCCATATGTAATCAGAACTCCCTCTTTAATGAACCTTTAGCAAACTAAGGAGTTGATCAGACATCAGACAAGCTTAGAAGGTTTAGCTAAAATGTCCTAATGAATCTCTAAGATAAATAATATAATTTATATCATATTATATAAGGTTATATAATATGATATATATAATATGATATAATATGATATAAATTTATATAATATGATATAAATTATATTATTTATCTTAGAGATTCATTAGGACATTTGGTAAATGTGATTTATTGAATTGGGAAAATGAGTGACCAAAATCCCATACTATCTGTGATTTCTAAATTGGTAGCCCATAAAAGACCATTCTAATTGGAATTAGAAGCTAATTAAGCCTGGAATCTAGTTCAATAATTATCCCTACCTATTGAACACTCTATCCTTTGTATGAACTACTTTGTCCCTGCAATTATCCATTTATCACTTACAATATTAAAGTATTCTCCTAAGCACAAACCTCTTTCTTATGTGACTTCTCCAATGTATACTTGCTCTCTACAAATTCATCCTTACCTTAACCCATTCTCCTGGCTGATCGATAATAACATCTCTTCATCCTCCTGATGCTCATCTTCATTCTGGGGTCCCTCTATTCTTGCCTCTTTTATTCATCACTGCTATTCTGCTTTAACTTGCCTCCCTACACAATTGATCCAATGATCAGTAACTTTAATGATTCATTATCCTTCATCCATTTAATTCCATTCATTCTTGAACATCTGCTTTCTCATCTTTGGTTAACCCCACTATCCATCATCTCTCTTCATCCTCTTGAGCTGCTGATCACAGCTGGAGAAAAGCACAAAACTGTGCTGATGAATCTCTTATAAATTCATGCCATCTAATCTCAACCAAGTCCCCCATATTGAACAGCAATTCTTTTATTTTTCTTAGCAATTCACTATAACATTGTCCATAATAGTTTTTCAAACATTTTCTTCAAGCCTCCAGCTCTCCAGAGAGTCTCCTCATCCTGAGCAAACATTTTATCTCCTACTTTATTTTACACACAATATGTGTGGAAAAGTGCTAAGTGGATTTGGAGTCAGGGAATCTGGATTGAAATTCTGACTCAACTATCTAAACTGTGTCACCCTAGGCAAGTCATTTAACTCCTCTGAGTCTGTTTGTTCTTTAAAATGAAGAGTTTGGAAAAGGTCCCTTCCAATTATACTTAATATTAACCTATAATCTACATTAGTTTCTCCCAACCCCACATGGTATATCTTAAATACTTCAGTGATCTTTGATCTCATTGTGGAGAATATGCTCCCCAATGAGGCACACCAAAGTCCATTTGGGGCTTCTTATCCTGTGTAATTTTTGTGCACATCCTTCACAACTCCTCCCAAGAAGATTTGTCCAACATAATAGGAGTCTTCTTCTAAATCTCTCAGCTTTATGTAAGTACCAATAGAACTCACTGGTTATCTATTTGATATTCCTAGCCCTCTTTATATGACTGCCCCAGTTCCTCTTTCATTCATATATTGATTAAGTGTTTTTCAGTCATGCTACTTTTTACTGAACACTTCCTAACTGTAAATACACTACAATCTACTCATACAGTATTTGAGTTCATTGGGGTCTTCTGGGTCACCTGAATTTTTGATTACTCTGAAATTGTACTATTCCTTGATTTAATTATATAGTATCATAGGAAGAATATTGGTTGAACAAATGGGATTTTTATTTCAGGCATAATTGTGAGGTTATTTAAATCATTGCATAATTTCCTCAAAGCATTTTAGTTCATTATCTTTTTCCTACGTAATTCTGGAGTCAGTTTGTCTAACTGCTATAAGCAAAATACTCCATCTCTCAACCGCTGGCATTTTCTCTGGCTGTCCCCCTTTCCTGCAACTGCTTTCCAGCTTCCCTGGCATCCTTCAAAACCCAACTGAAATCTCACTTTTCTAATTTCTCTTAAGTGTAGTGTCTTGCCTCTGCTTTTTTTTCTTTTTGTCCTGTATACAATTTGTTTGTATATTTGTTTGTCTCCCCCATTAGACTGTAAGCTCCTTAAAAACAGGAACTGTATTTTGCCTCTTTTTGCAACCCCAGCACTTAGCATACTGTCCAGCAAATAAGCATTTTATAAATGCTTATCAGCTAACTTACTATTATTCATGACTTATCCATCCAACATCCTGCCACTGTCTCAACAATAAACATTCTTCAACCACTTGATTTTTCCAGTGTAAATAATTGGATTTTTGAGCATGTATCTTATTTAGGAAGCTTTATGATGTTCCAGGACTTGATAATCAGTACAAAGCCATCTGCAGATAGAAGCATCTAAAAGACTCTGTGTTAGACACCCATCATAATTGGCACAAATATTTCTAGCAAGGAAATATTTCCTTGTTTTATCCATTGCTTGATATTTATTTTCAGAGAATCCTCAAAGTCATCCTTGTCATTGTATCTTTCAATTAGTCTCAGATGATTTTAATATATCAATGGGAAACACCTTTGTTAAAAAAAAAAATCTTTCCTTTGACCCAGCAGCATTTCTATTGGGCTTATATCCCAAAGAAATCATAAAGGAAGGAAAGGGCCCCACATGTGCAAGAATGTTTGTGGCAGCCCTTTTTGTAGTGGCTAGAAACTAGAAACTGAATAGATGCTATTCAGAATGGCTGAATAAATTATGGTATATGAATGTTATGGAATATTATTGTTCTGTAAGAAATGACCAGCAAGATGATTTCAGAGAGGCCTGGAGAGACTTGCATGAACTGATGCTGAGTGAAGTGAGCAGAACCAGGAGATCATTATATACGCCAACAACAATACTATGTGACGATCAATTCTGATGGACATGGCTCTCTTCAACAATGAAATGTTTCAAACCACTTCCAATTGTTCACTGAAGAAAGCCATATACACCCAGAGAGAGGGATGTGAAATGTGGACCACAACATAACATTCTCATACTCTTGATTGATGTTTGCTTACATTGTGTTTCCTTTATCTGATATGTCTTTTGCGTAGATACGATTTTTCTTGCACAACAATGATAAGTGTGGAAATATGTATACATATATTCTATTTGTCAAGTATTTTAACATAATTAACATGTAGTAGATATCCTGCCATCTAGGGGAGGGGTGTGGAGTTGGGGGGAAAAATCTGTAATAGAAAGCTATGTAAGGGTTAATGTTGAAGAATTACCCATACATATGTTTTGCAAATAAAATAAAATTTAAAAAAATCTTTGTCAGTATTTTTAATTAAATCAAAATAATTAATTAAAAACCATTTATTAAGTACAAGCTATTGTTCTTGAAGCAGATGACACAAAAAAGCATATATCAGTCAAAAAGGAACTTACCTTCTTCTGGAGTAGACAGTATGGACACATAGAAAGTATATACAGAATTCCCACCAAATTAATACAAGGCAATTTGGCAATAGAATCATTAGTAATTAGTGACATCAAGAAAGGCCTTATGTAAAAGGAATCATCTGAGCTGAGTTTTAAAGGAAACTGAAAATTTGAAGAGACAAAGGAGTACATACAGATGTCAAGCTGTGTAAAGATATGGAGATGGAAGGCAGAATGCCACATGTGCCAAACAATAAAAAGGAAGGTATGGTGGACCACTGAGAGTATAAAAGGCAGAATCAAATGCTTTTTTAATAGTCAACAACAATAAGCACAATAGGATCTTGATTCTTTTATCTTGAGGTCAATTGTGTGACTACAAAGATGCCAACTGCTGTAGATTATCAATTGTGAAAATCTTTTTGTTATTGCTATTCGGTCGTGTCTGATTTTTTGTGACCCTACTGGGGTTTTCTTGGCAAAGATGCCAGAGTGGTTTGCCATTTTCTTCTTCTGCTCATTTTACACATGAGGAATATTCTCAATAGATATGTGTATTATTCCCACAAAGATTTAGCAGAGATAGAAAAGTATTTTTATGGTCACTTTTTTGTTGGTTGAGATGTCTGGGACTTTTCCCAAACATTTGGAATCCTCCCCTTCTTGAGAAGTGAACTCACAATCCTCAAAGCTGTGTTGCCTCCAGCATAGATACCCTCTGTATAAATTTGGTCTAATCCAAATGTTCTCATCTTTACTTGCCTTAATCCCAATTATAAGTCTAGCAGAACACATAGATGACTATGCTATTAAAATGAATATGTTTTGCCTCCACTGTCTTTAAAAGAACATAATTTGTAAATCTTGGAAGGTATTTTTGATTTTTCTTCTGTTTGTTGTCCTCTTTCCATTGTCATTATTATATGCTCTTGGGGTCATCTTACTTCATTAGATGAGAGCACCAAGCTTTCTATAAATCAATTTTTCCTTCCACTGCTTTTTTACTATTTGATACTATTCAAAATTGTCCACTGCCTTCCTCTGTAAGATTTTACAAATTTATTTTCTAAGCAGATGTTGCCCTCAGCTGCAGTATCTCTCCTGCTTGTCAAGAGATCAACTGTTTTCTGTTCTAGGTAGCCAGTATTATATTTTGGTCCCCTCATTGTGACAATTAATTTACTCAGTTAAACTTTTTAAAGGAAAAGATTGAGTCCTATTTTTTTATCGGCCTTTTTCTTTCAGGATCATTAACTTGCTTAAGTAGGTCATGTTCAACTATTTTGTTGCACATCGTATATTCTCATTTTTATTTTTTCTTCTAATTTGATATTGATATTGATTTTTTGCTTTAACAAGCCTCATAAAATTAAGGGGCTGACCCAAATGGTTTCTGAAGTTCAATCCAACTTTAAACCAAAATCTTATGATCCTTTAAGCAAATGGTCTAACTATATATTGAGAAATTACTTGAAAATAACTTCTACATTAGTATGCAGTTACTTTCTTTCAATTAAAATATAATAAATTTAATTTTTTCTGAAGTTACTTAATGCTTTCCATCCCCAGGGCATCCCAAATCTTTTCTTGAGTGCTCATGATCTATGTGGATGAGGCTTCTATGTAGTTTATGAACTTTTTTGTCTTTTGTTCCTTGATAATAAACCATATTTCTCAATTTAAAAAAAATACTGTTCCATGTCCACATTTGCATTGAAGTCAACAAAGATTAAAGAATGTTCTCATTTAAATTGTAGAATCTCAGTGAATTCTTGAAATTTCTCTACTTCCTCATTGTCTACAACTGAAACAGTTTTTAAAACTGCATTTATCTTCATTGCAGCCTTTTAGTAAGTATTCACCATGAGGACCCAAATTTTCTCATGAAATCATGTTTTTACTGTCTTTGGATTCACAATAAAACCAATATTAATAATTCTTATTTTTTGCCTTTCAAAATAGAATCTGTGCATGATCCTTTTACAATTTGTCTAAGTCCTATAGATGAGTTGTTTTTATTGATTATAAAAACAATAATAAAACCTCTCCATGTCTCTCCATCAATTCTCTCTTGCTTTCCCCCCATATCTTATTGATGACCCTCTTACATTCTAAGACTAACTCCCATATCTTTGCCTTTTATTACTTTCCCACCTCCGTGGTCTTATTAAGATCTTCATTCCTACAGCCATTGCATGACCTCCCCACACACACATAATGGTAGCTATAGCTCTGTCTGTAAATATACAGTGCTCCAACTTGTCAAGTATTTCAACATTATTAACATGTAGTGGACTTCCTGCCATCTAGGGGAGGGGAGAGGACTGGGGGTAGAAGTTGTAATGGAAAGCTTTGTAAAGATCAATGCTGGGGAACTACCCATACATATGTGTTACAAATAAAAAGCTTTAATAAAAAAAAGTTGAACTCCTATGAAAAAAAAAATATATATATATATACAGTGCTCTTTCCAAAGTAACCAATGGACTCGTTATTGCCAAATCCTAAGTGTTTTTTTTTCAATCTTCCTCTTTATCCATTCTACAACATTAGATACTGTTCATCATTCTCCTATTTGATTCCTATTGTCTTTCAAGATATTGTGATTCCCTGCCTACCTTTTGACTACTTTTTGTCTCAGTTGATACCTGGACCTAGAATCAAGAATTCCAAAGTTTACATCCTGCCCCCATTTACTAGCTGTGTGCTCCTGAGCAAGTCATCCAACCACTAGTCTACCTCAGTTTCTTCATCTCAGTTTCTTAATCTTTATCATTGTTATGAAGATCAAAGAAAATATTTGTAAAATGCTTTGTAAATCCTAAGGCTCTATATAAATACTAGCTATTGTTATTTTTATTATGATTATGTTCTTTTCTTTCTGATGCTTAAATATGAGAACTGAAAGAAGTTCTGTCCTTGGATCTTTTCTCTTAATATATTCTCTATCTTTGACAATCTTACTCACTCTATAGCTTTAAGGATCATCTCTATGCAAATGAGTTAGAAATCTAGTGTTGTCAAACCTGGCCTCTCCATAAGGTTTTTGCAACTTGATTCACTCCAAAAATGGGTAGGAAGTCGTATAATGATGTTTCCCCAGTAATGATAACTCTATGTAATTAAATATTATAAGTAATTGGGGCTTTTTATTTAAACTAGTGTCTAAAGTTGAGTACCTCTTTTGTAAACATACTGGAGTCTTTACTAACTTAAAAATATTCTTAAGTGAACCCTGTTTCCATCTCATTTGAGAGAACTATATCTATTACTATTGCTACCAAACTTCCATAAAGTCAGTCAGTCAGTAAATATTTGTTAAATACCAGTTATGCCCCAGGCACTATACTGAGCATGGGAATACAAAAGAGTTAAAAAAAAAAAAAAAAAGTCTGGCCTCAAAGGGCTTCATTTTAAGAGCAGAAAGGAAAAAAGATGTGTTCCTTATCAGTTAAGTTTCATCTCATATTGGGAGTTTTATTTAATCCTTGCTGAGGGGCAGATAGTTGGCACAGTGGATAGAGCACCAGCCCTGACGTCAGGAAGACCTGAGTTCAAATCTGGTCTCAGACACTTGACATTCCCTAGCTGTGTGACCCTGGGCAAGTCACTTAACCCCAATTGCCTCAGGAAAAAAAAAATCCTTGCTGAAATGTTCACTCTCGGTGCAGATTGTTGAGGTCAGAGATTCCAGGTAACCATTAAGTTCCAGTGATTTGAAGTCTTGTAAGCATTAATCAGTCTGCTTACTACTCCATTTATAACATTGCTCCTATGGAACTAACAGAACCCATGAAATCTTATTTCAACAAACATTCATTATGCAACTGTTATATGCAAAACACTCTGCAAGGTAGTAGGAAAATCGGGAATACTTCCTTACCTACTCTGAAAAAAGAAGATTATGTCAAGTGCTTTTAGTTTTACAATATGACAATAGAAAATATTTCTTTCTAAAATGAAATTGTTGTCAGCCCATCACTGACTAAATAAAGGTGTTAGGGAAATACAGTTGCTGCCACTTCATTCTCATCCCCCTTTCAATCCTTACTCCTGCTATGACTACAAAGAAAGGAAATGCAATCTTGCCCCTCATGTAGTTGACTGTCTGACTCAAAACAGAAAGGTTCTGTGAATGGGTGAGTCAGGTGTATATACACATCATGGTGTTAGGAGCCCATGTTCCCTTGTTCATTTATTTGTGTATCACTAAGGTTTCTGCAGATCTGCTAGACTTACTTTGGAATCCCAGAATCTTGATCCAGAATTTTCCCAGAGGGTATATATAGATCCTTGATGGAGACTGTCTATGTCATCCTATGGGTGGAGGCTAGAGAGCTGACCTCAAGTCAGAGTAGGACAAGGAATGCCATTGATGAGACTGACCATGGACTAATGGCGACAGCCAAGGCAGGGGCCCCTTCTCTCAGAGGCCCTGGGGCTCCTCCTGTAGTGCATTATCAACATAACACTCAAGAAAGATGAAAACACCCTCCAAAGGGAACTTAATATAAAACATTTTTAAATAAAGATTCAGTTTTTTAAAATAGACACATTAAAGATCCAAAGCAAGGTTTCTTAGCATTTTTATGTCACAGAACCCCTATGGCAGTGTGGTGAAGCCTATGAATTTTTAAAGGTGAAGCTTAGAATTTTTTAAATTTATTTTTGGAAAGAAATACTAGTTTTCAGCTAAAGTTTAATGAAAATAAAGTTTTAATATTTTTTTCATCCAAGTTCACAAAATTATTGAAATCCATCCACAGCTCCTTAAGAAGGACACTTCCCCCATTAAGATCTCCTTTCTAAGGAAATAACTCCCAGAAATATCTTTCTAGTGCTAGCCAATCTTAGCACAAGCATTTACATTTTTATCTAAAAGAAAAAAAATATTCAAAATTTTTAGTAGGCCGAAGCAATTTTGTTAAAATGCTATAAATAAACCACAGCCAGAGCCAGAATTTTGAGGAGGAACTTTCTGGATAAGATGAGGATTAACAGTGTTGTCAAAATTGGGCCTCCCATTAGTTTCACCAGACTCGGTTTTGTTCTTTATTTAATCTATTTATTTTCATTCTGTGCTTAAGAAGATAACATAATTATTATTTTTTTTTGTTAAAGCTTTTTATTTGTATAACATATGTATGGGTAGTTCCCCAACATTGATCTTTACAAAGCTTTCCATTACAAATTTTACCCCCAGTCCCCTCCCCTCCCCTAGATGGCAGGAAGTCCACTACATGCTAATAATGTTGAAATGCTTGAGAAGTTATGCAAGAAAAATCCTATCTACAAGAAAAAAAAAAAGAATCAGAGAAAGGCAACACAATGCAAACAAATGTCAGTAGAGATCATGAAAATGTTATGTTGTAGTCCATATTTCATTTCCCTCTCTCTGGGTGTATATGGTTTTCTTCAGTGAACAACTGGGACTGGTTTGAGACAATTCTTCGTTGCAGAGAGCCATGTCCATCAGAATTGATCATCATGTAATGCTGTTGTTGCTGTGTATGATGATCTCCTGGTTCTGCTCGTTTCACTCAGCATCAGTTCATGCAAGTCTCTCCAGGCCTCTCTGAAATCGTCCTGCTGGTCATTTCTTACAGAGCAATAATATTCCATAACATTCATATACCATAATTTATTCAGCCACTCTCCAATTGATGGGCATCCCTTCAGTTTCCAGTTTCTAGCCACCACAAAAAGGGCCGCCACAAACATTCTTGCACATGTGGGTCCCTTTCCCTCCTCTAAGATCTCTTTGGGATATAGGCCCAGTAGAAACACTGCTGGGTCAAAGGGTATGCACAGTTTGACAACTTTTTGGGCATAGTTACAACTTTTGGGGCATAGTTGATAACATAATTATTTGTGATAGATTTATGGTGATTGATAGGCATTATTAGCTGAAGTACATTAAAAATAAGTACATTGCTATGTAAAAAGGTACATTACTATGATCAATCAATAAACATTTAAGCACCTACTATATTCTAGGCACTATGTTAATATGAAAAAAATATACATTTCGGAATAATTTAAACCTAACACAAGCCCACATCATGTTTCCCAAGTGACTTGTTCTAAAGAAGGATTTATAAGAATACTTCATATTTGTATTGTTTGTCCCTAATTGTTTACAACTTCATCAGAATGCATGTCCCTTAAAGGTAAAGATTTTATTTTTTTTTAATTTTCTTTGTATGTAACCTTAGTGCAGTAACTCTCACATTGAAGTGCTCAATAAATGCTTGTTAATTATTGACTGACCTGTAAACTTGGCTCCTGGAAAGGGATATCCCCCAACTTAGAAAACATCCTGCACTATATCCTGCAGGGACCTCTCCTTGAGCTCTCTGCCAGTAGTCAGCTCCTTCTGCTGCTTTTGGCCAGGACACAGTGGTCCAATTCAATTCAATTCAACAAGCATTTGTTAACAGCATAAAATGCCCCAGGCCCTGTAGTAGGCTGGAACAGAGACAAAAACAAAAACAGTCCTTGTCCCCAAGGAGCTTATTTTCTAAGGGAATTTTAACTACATTCTTATCCTTACTTTCATAATGTGTTTCAGATAGACTTCAGCAGGAATCAGAGTAGAAGAAAGTGTTTTGTTCTGTTTGTGGGTTTGTTGGGGGGTTTTTCCTTTAAGAGTAAGTGCTGAGGAAGGAAGGGTGGTAAGAAGAAAAAGATATCATGAAATATTAGAATTATGAAGAATAGGTAGGTCTTAGGTGTTGGTTAATTGTAAAAGTATTTCTGCTCCAGAATACAGAGTATCAGTATTTATTAAGGGAGTCAGACCAAGGAACCAGAATTCATGTTATTAATTAAATTAGTCTTTTTGAGGTGACAAGCAGAATAAGTGGTGAAAATGTAGACAGATGACAGCTGAGACTTAAAGAAATATCAATGGCACGTTTGTAGTTTTGCTACTAAAGAGTGATCTTCTCTTGTGCTTCTGTTACGGTGGAGAGGCTTTTCTGGATGTCCATATGGGGACAGTCATAATGAATACTAAAATAAGGGGAACAATGATGAAGTCTAGATTCTCTCCCTTAGGAAAATGGGAGACCAGGGCACCAGGAGCTAAGAACACTAGTATGTGCAAACTTCCTAGTCTCCAAGAACATTTATGGTTATTAGAAATGTTTGTTTTATACTACTATAAAATATTTTAGCACATCCTTCTGCATCTCTCTCCTTCCAATTAGTCTCCTCTATTCTTCTCAGACCTGAATTTTGTTCAAAGAAAAACAGCATTTTCTCCACATAACCCAAGTTTATTTTTTCTGATCCATAGAGTTTCATACTACTTAAACACCTAATCCATAATACAAGTAAATGTAACAAGAGTTTCATAACTATTATTGAATGCATGGGGGAAAGCATTTAGTAAATGCTTATTGTATGCTAAGTACCATCTTGGGTATTGGTATTTGAGATTTTAAAATGACATATTCCCTGATCCCAAACATCTTGCCACTTGCCTTGCCAATAAGTTAGGGAGGAAGCCTTACTGGCAGGGCAAGTGGCAAGATATTTGGGGTAATGGAACACAAAACTAGAGTGGATCAGATAGGTTTATACTCAGCATTTAGCACAATGCCTGAGGCATAATAAGTATTTAATAAATATTTACTGAAGGAATGAATGCTGACTAATTCACCAATCAAGACAGCTTAGATAACTAATTCAGCCCCAGATCTAGAGTTCCAGAACTGAGTGGATTAAGTGCCATAAGGAGTAAGGCATAGTTTCTTGAAGTCTGATCTGGGAGATGCTAATGGGAAGGAGGAGGGCAGTGATGGAAAGATGTCTGTGATGGATGAGATATGAATGAATGAATGGCAGAATTTCTCTTAGCACACGGAGTCCCACAAACATTTTGTGTTCCAAAGTTTGTAAATCAGTTGCTTGACACTCAGAACCTATTTTCCTGTAGAAGCTGCATTCTAAATGGTAATTGGGATCCTAAAACCAGCTCACAAAAATCAGGTGTAATTCAGTGGATTACAACAAAAGGCTCCAATCAGAAGAGACTTGGGAAGACCCCTCTGGCATCCGCTCCTGCAGCTAGAGCAGCCTCCCAGAGAGTGAGTCTTTGGGTTGGGCATGAGAAGTGGGTCCAAGTGTCAGGCAGTCAGCAGAAGCAGCCACCAGTGGCCGGTGAAATCTTAGGGGAAAATAAAAGGAAGAGGAGTCCCTGAGAAAAGGAAGTCCTAGAGAAGACAAAAGGGAAGGGAAGGGAGTGTCTGCAACCACTCCATAGTCATGCATAAATAAGGGGCATTTGGAAGTCTTGTTCCTAAGTCAGGAACTCCTGGTAACACCAGCTGCCCATTAAAAGACCACAACGTGATTCTTCCAATCATTAGCTTCTGCCAGGCCTTTTGAGAGCTGCCGAGCTGCCAAGAAGGATGTTGAGCCCTATTGATCCAATAGAACATTTATTAGGTAAATTAACTTGGCACAACAAGCACCAGAACCTGATTCTTTTTGTATGACTGTGTACAGACTGTTTTTTGTATCATCTGGGCTTTTTGTGGGGGAGTGGGAAAGGAGTAAGTCTGCATCTGTGGAGGCAATTCTCAGCAAGGAAACTCCCACATATTGGACACTTGCTCTGCTGTTAGTAATAGTAAATTATGGTTCCCTGGAAAGGTAAATAACCTGCCCCGAGTCACGCCAAGCTAACTTAGGAAAAAATGTGCTTACTGAGATCCCTTTTTTCCTTTCCTAAAACTTAAATTACTGTGTACTATCATGCAATTTTGCTGCATTCTGTGAAATTTTGCAACATGAAATTCTAGCCCAAAGACTATATCACAGGAGAAAGAACACTCCCATAATTGAAATCTATCCTTCTTGGGATTTGCCAGAGATTGGATGCTACTGATTCCGTCTTTTAAGAACCCAGGGCAACTTTCAACCCCATCAGGCATTGGTGATACATTTTAATGGAGTTACCATAATAGAAGGTTTAAAAAAATAAATAAATAAAGAGTAAATCATTTTTCTCCACTTCAATGGCCGGTAGGTGGCAGTGTGACCTTGAAGTTAGAGGCCCAAACTGAAAAAAGAAGTTATCAATCTGGTTCTCCACCCTTGGGCTGGGGAAAAACAATTACATTTTATTTTTGAGCCAATTATTTCATTTCTTCCTCATTTTCTCCAGATTTAAAATGAAACTTTTAAAAAGAGAATTGCTTCCCTGGCCACTGTGGCATCCCTGTTAGAGTTAATGAGCAAAACAAAAAACAAAAACAAAGATACTAAAGTCTATTGAAGTGTCTCCAGGATGAACAAATTAAGATGAATAACTCTTGATTCTCCAATTGAAAGGTCCTTCTTCTCTTCAAAAACAAAGGGGAGAAAATGAAAGCATAAACCTAGAATAGCTGCATGGACAAATCAGGGTAATTGCTACTATGGTCCCTTCCTAAATGGACCACACACTTTCCTTTCTCATTCAACTGGATTAGGAGAAAATGGAATATACATCCGTACAACAATCCCCAAATAGCCACAATCCTCACCAAAACAAATTACTGACACCTTAGTTATCGCTAGATGTTACTCTATTTTCCTAATTCAAGACTCTCTCCTATGTTAATCTTAATACATATATATATATATATATATATATATCCAAATAACTGCAATTCTCACCAAAACAAATTACTAAGACATTTTAGTCTTTAACTAGATGTTACTCTATTTTCCTAATTCAAGGCTCCCTCCTTCTATATTAAGCTTAATCTAATTTCCTCTGTATGCAATTTGTCTAGGAGTTGAGGATGGTAAAGGAGACAAGAATGAAAGGAGGGATGATCCGGGTAGAGGAATGGAATGTGATTTTTCTTTTCCTCCAGGCTTCTAGAAGAGAATTCAAATTATTAGGACAACCAAGGTGAAAAGTCCTCTGCCATACCAAATTTCCTATTTTCATTATTCTTTTTTGAAAAATTCCTTTAAGGATTAACTCTCTGTCTCTTCTTTCATGGAAAAGAAATCTTCAACATATATAGGATTTAAATATATGGGAATCAACTTAACTGTTTTGGAAATATTCAGGAAAATGAAAGGAAGCCTGAGTATATGAAGATAATCCAAAGAGAAATACCACCAGATCACATATTTTGTAAATATGGATAAGGAAGGAAATAAAAGTTAAAATTGATTTGAATTGATTTGTGAAGTCTGGTGAAGGAGAAAAAATACTGCAGTCAGAGGTAGGAGGCCTGAGAAGACCTGAGGTAAAATTGTTTCTACCGTGGAAAGGTCCCTTAACTCCCTGGACCTCAATTTCTTCATCTGGGTCTGGTGATATTTGAAGTCCATTTCAATTCTAAATCTATGGCCAAATATGAATTTCAGGCCTTTAAATAAATCCTGTGACCAGTTTATTAGTAGTTAGCATTTATATAGAATTCTTAGGTTTACAAAATGTGTATTTTCTTCTCTAATCCTCATGGGACAGGTGCTATTATTGTCCTCATTTTCAGATGAAGAAACTAAATCAGAAGGGTAGGTGATTTGCCCATTGTCACATAGTAAGTAACTGAGACAATATTTGAACTCATTTCTTTCTAATTCCTGATTTATTACATTAACAGAAGTGAAATACATGTGTTTATTTTCTAATCTGTTGTATGTATATGGGTGTGTGTGTGTGTGTGTGTGTGTGTGTGTGTGTGTGTAGATATCTTACCTCTAAGGATATCTATTTCTAAGAGATAGCATGGCATAGTGGATAGAAATGACTTTCAAACTACAAGGATATAGGTTCAAATTTTGGTTCTGACACATAGTGATTGTGTGATCTTAAGCAAGCCACTTAATTTCCCTATTATACTAATATTCTATAAATGCTCTAGACCCTAGCTCCTTAAGTCTATTACTGTGGGTCACAACCCTATATGGGGTGAAAAGGGATTGCAAGTGGAAAAAATTATAAGCCCTGCTCTGGACAACTCCCTATGATTATAAAATCAGCAGAAAATGTGTTGATCTGTTGCCTTATGCAGACAATTCCCTATATCAAGGAAATTATGGTTTCATTCCCTATTCTTTATCTCTGCTACCAGTTTAGGAATTCAGAGGGATCAGGTATTGTATTGATTATCACCACTCCTCTGTTCATAATGGCCATTTAATACATTTTTGTTTATTTGAATTAAATGTGGATATAGAGAGGCTATGCAGAGATCATCTCAGGCAATAAGGTCATAAAAGTGTTAAGCAAAGTAGAAAAGCAAAGCGATAAAACTATCTCTGCAAATGACTGATTTTTACAAAAGGATTAGCTTTTTAAATAATTTTATTTCTCTTCAAATCCAAAGTATCTCATTCAGAATGTTACTATTTCTCCAGTTCAAGGAAGACCTAACAAGATGAAACTTCTCTTTTAAATGTTCAGAGTATTCCTGAAACATTTTGCCATTTTTCTGATTCTTTTGCTCTTTTCTGGGCTGGCTGTAGGCTGGTTGTGGGCTGGGTGGTAGGTTCTATTTTGATGGAAAGTCCAGTCTGCTGCCAAACCTGAAGCTCAGGAAGAAACTCACAATTACTTCCTTATGAGGTAACACAGCAGCTCAGCAAGGAGACAATAAAAGCAAATGTTCCAGTAGAACAGGGATTAGGGAAAGGAGTAGGTAGGAAATATGTCAACAACCAGGGCAATAACAGTAGGAGGAAAACATAAATAATGCCAGGAGTGCCCCACCTTTGTTTAATCTAACAGAACATTCAGAGGAAGCCTAGGTAGCAACTCAATATTCATTTCCCTTTTCATAAAAAAAAATTTATTTAAGATTCTATTTACAATTAATATGCATTCTCATAAAAGCTTTAGTGCAGTTTAATCTTTGGACTGCACCAAAACCTTTGGTATATCTCATGTACTTTATCCAAAAAAAAAGGCACTTAAATTTGAGGGAAAAAATTCATACTAACATATCTATATAGTGGTTTTAAGATTTGAAAAGCTTTCCTCACATTAATTTTGTAAAGTAGTAGGTAGTTGAAGTATTATTATTTGCTTTTTTATCAATGAGGAAACTCTGCCCATGGTCACAGAGCTACAAAGGATCTGATGATCTGAATAGAATTCTCTAATAACAGGAAAGAAAAACATTTATTAAGTAGCTCTGTGCCAGGCACTGTACTTTACAAGTATAATCTCAATTGATCCTCACAGCAAACCAGAGAGGAAAATACTATTATCCTCATTTTACTGCTGAGAAAATTGAGGCAGAGAGAAGTTACGTGACTTGCCAGGCAATTGGCATAGTTTTGCAAGATTAAAATATATTAAGCTCATTAACATGAGAAATGGGCAATTGGAGGAAGATGATATAGTGACCTTCATACTTATGGTGGTACTTTTAGTGATGGCTCTAAAAATTGTGAGCTCCCTCCACTACTGGAAAATTAAAAAGTAAGCTTCCTGTGGCCATTCAGCAGAATATGTAATTATTGTGTCCTCGAGAGCTATAATGAAGATAATTGTGATAAACTGTGTTTCAATTTTGCTAAGCATTCAAATTTGTTAAAAATTAAGCCTCCTCTTGAAAGATTGATAAAAATATTTTTTTCTAATTAGAAAAGGGCAAATTCTGAAAAACCATTTGTGACAGCCTTAATACCTTAGTATTACCAGTGGTCATAATCATCCAATTGTCTGGTGAAAGCTGCCTGAAAAAAAAATCCCTTTCAGCCTTAAGGTTTCATATCTGTGTAAACTATTTGCTCTTGAATGGCTTTTGAGAAATATCAATACAGCTAAGTATATTGTTTATATGTGTATGTAGCTCCAATTCCAGAAATGTTTCTGTGCTACTGGGCAGAATTTCCTGTGGCACATGCTTTTGAGGGATTGTACTTTCATATCAAATATGACGCACCAGAGCCTTTCAACAAAATCCATCGGGCAAAATTATAGTTGGTCTTTAAAATTCCAAATTAAAAAGCAAACTAAATTCAAGCAAAACTTAAACAATTTTGCAGGGCAGTTGTTATATGAGTCAAGAATTCCAGGGATCTGCCTTGATTTATATTCTATTATTTATTGAAGTTCTTCATGTCTTCCTTCAAGGGTTGACTATGTACACATAAGATTTTAGGACTGGGGACTGCAGGATTAGCTGCATTAATATTTCCCAAAAGACATTTAATTAGCTGATGACAGGCAGAACTATGACATCAGTTTAAAAATTTTCCATTATCCCCCCAAACCGTGAAATGTGGATTGTGAATTATATTTCTCTTGATGGAACTTCCAGTGAGGGGCCCCTGAAGAGCACAGAAGAAGCCCCAGGAGTAATTCCCCCAATCCAAGCAGAAATGATTATCAGAGGCAACTGCAAGTGTAAGAGATAGCATGCTGGGCCTGGAGTGGAGAATCCTGCCTCAGATACTGACAGCCACTAAACCTCTGTTTGCCTCTGTTTCCTTAACTGTAAAAATGGGTATAATCATAGTGCCTACCTTTCTTGGTTATTGTGAAGATTAAAAGAGAGAATATTCATAAAAAGTGTTTAATACAGCACCCAGTATATAATACCATAGAAATGCTTATTCCCTTCCCTCTACTACTTACACATGAGAAACAGAGCTCATGCACTGGCCTAGAATAGCTTGACTTAGTTGTTTTTTATATTGCTTTGTGTCTTTTCCCTGACACAGGAGGGCAGAGTAGGGCCCCAGAAGGAACATCACCCACAGCAGTCTTGCCAAATACAGGCCACTGTAGCACATGCCCTGGGCAACCTTCTTCATAAAGGGACAGAATCAAACTTGACAGAGTGGGACAGAATCAGGCCCTGGTAATGTCCGTGCATAGGATTCAGGCCAACAGTAACACTGTCCCAGCACAGGGAGGAAGAGTTCAGGCTCTAATAGACAAATAGTCAGACTGTAAACTATACCTACTATAAACAAGAGGGGCAGCTAGTTCAGTGATACATAGAATGTGGGGCCTGGAGTCAGGAAGATTCTCTCTGGGTGACCCTAGACTTCAGTTTGCCTCAGTTTCCTCATCTGTAAAATGAGCTGGAGAAGAAAAATGACAAGTCACTCTGGTATTTACCAAGAAAAAAAGTCACAAAGAGTCATATACAACTGAAATAACTGAACAACAAATATTGCAAGTGCTATGTTAAATATTAGAAATACAAATGGAAATTTTTAAAAATGGGTCTGCTTTCAGGCATACAGACAGCTATATATAAACAAGATATATAAAGGATAAATTGGGTATCTCAGAAAGAAGGCACAAAGATTAAGAAGGTCTGAGTCAGTCAGTAATGTAATATTATTAATGACATTTCAATGAACAAATTATATTTAAATTATTAATTTAAAATTAAAATATATTAAATTTAATTAATAAATTATAAGTAATAAATAGTATTTATTATTATTAAACTTCTACTTTTGGCCAGATACAGTACTGGGTATACAAAGAAAGATAAAAAAGGTCGCTGATCTTCTTGAGATTATAGTATAATGGGTTTAGATAACATGCAAATAACTATGTACAAACAAGCTACATAGTAGATTAATTGGAAACAATCAACAGAGGGAAGAGACTAGAATTAAGAGAAGTTGGGAAAGGCTTCCTGTGGAACATGGGATTTTAGATGAAACTTAAAGAAAACCAAGGAAACTAGAGATAAAGAAGGAGACTTTTCAGACGTGGAGGGTAAATAGCCAATGAAAATGACTGAAGTTGGGAGATTTGCTGTCTTGTGCAAGGAATAACAAGGAGACCAGTCATTGAATAAAATAGAGTATCTGGGATCAGAAGAAGTGGTGAGGTATAAAGTAAAAGCAGACTTGGGGTAGGAGGGCAGGTTATGAAGGACTTTAAACACCCAAAGCTTTTTATTAGAGGTAATTGGGAGTAATAAGGACAGGTGTGATTTGGTCAGGATGATCACTTTGACAGATGATGGTCTGGGATTTGGAGATCAATACTACAGCAATACTCCTGGCAAAAAGTCCTGTACCAGGATGATAGCAGGAGAAAGGGATATATATACAAGAGATATCCCAGGTCTGGAATAAGCTTCCTTCCAAGGAAGAACTTGAAGGAAGCCAGAGAAGCTAGAAAATGGACATGAGAATGGAAAGCATTTTTCACATGGGGATAGCTAGTGAAAATTCTTGGAATTGAGAGATGGCATGTCCTGTGTGAGGAAACGCAAAGAAAACAGTGTCTCTGCATTACAAAGTACATGTAGGAGAGTAGTTATAAGAATTTTGAAAGGAAAGAAATGGTCAAGTTATGATGGACTCTGAAGGCCAAGCTAAGGATTTTATATTTGATCCTAAAAGCACTAGGATGCTAAAATTAATTAAATAGAAGGTTGGCATGATCAGATCTGTAGTGGCAGCTGTCCTTCCTGGAGGAGGTGGAGAGGAAAGGAGGTAGAAAACAATGCTGTCAGATCAGCAGTGAGTTGATACATTGTTTTATCTGTTTTAGTTTTTCTCCTCCTTTAGTGCTTTTTATATCAGGCTTCCTGAGGACTGGAGGTCAGGGTTGACCAGAAACAGTGCTAAAGTCATTTTAAGTAGAAGGTCCTTTAGAAAATCTTAAATACCTTATCACCAAAGGGTAAAGTGTAATAAGAGCAATAATTTGGTGTTTTGATTTGTTTTTGTTGTTGTTTTTTAGAAACAATTCAGATTTTATTAGTGATTTGGAGAAATAAGATCCTTAAGGTCAAGGATTATGTCTCATTCAGGAGAAATGCAAAGAAATCATTAAAGACTAATTGTAAGGTCCTGAATAAAAGTCAATAGTTTACATATGACACATGAATAGTAAGTAATGTAGTAGTTTCTAAATATCCTATACTTAATAAATACTTGTTTATAAAATTGAAACTAATTTATGAAGGTAAATTTTATTCTTTGGAAAATTCACAATTTTTAATTTATGGGATAAAACTAGTATTTCCTAACATAGTACAATTAAAAAGACAATTGCACATGAAACTGTAAATCCACTATATACAACTTGCTATTCCTTTCAAATATACAACAAAATCATTGTGTAAATTTTTTTCTTCGTTTCTCCTCTCCACTCCAGAAATGGCTACCATTAGATACAAATAAATATATATGTGTGTGTGTATGAATATATATGTGTATATATGTAAAATTATTGTATACACACATTTTTTTATCAGTTCTTTCTCTGGATAGTATCTTTCTTCATATATCCTTTATAGATAATTTTGGTATTTATAATAGGCAAAATAACTATTCACTCAAAACTGTTCTTAAAACAATATTGTTGTTAGTGTATACAATGTTGTCTTATTATGCCCAAAGGATATAGATATATTAATAATTCTTTAGGCCTAATTACAGATTGCTCTTCAAAATGGTTGAATCATTCACAATTCCACAAACAATGAACTAGGGTCCCAATTTTTCCACATCTTCCCCATTTGTCACCTTACCTTTCTATCATTTTAGCCAATCTGATAGGTATAAAATGGTATTTCAAGGTTGTTTTAATCTACATTTCTCTAATCGATAATGATTTAGAGCATTTTTGTATGATTATAAATTGTTTTTATTACTTTATTGGAAAACTGACTGCTCATATCCTTGGATCGTTTATCAATTGAGTAATGACTCATTCTTACTAGATTTGACAGAGTTCTAATTACTATTTATGAATTTCCCTCCATTTTATTTTACTCACTATTTTCCTTCTCGGCTTCTCTTTTTACCCTGTCCTTGTTGCCTTATCTTTTCCTTTGATTCTTTATTTTACCTCTAAAATCCACTCCTTTATGTTATCCCCCACCCTCCTAATCTTATTCTATATGCCCTTTTAAAAGATCCTACTCTAATGTACCCCCAGTTTTTTCACCTCTCTAGTTCAGAAGACTTCTAAAACTCTTCAGTTGTACATTTTGTTTCCTCTTCAACCCACTTCACTTCCTCCTGTTTCCTCTGTATTGATTGATTATTCCTTTTCTACCTCATTTGAATGAAACAAATACTACATTTTTTTCCTTTTTCTACCCAATTTTATTTTTTAGAATCATCCTATCATACACAATTTAACTACAAACTTTCTTTCAAACTGCTTTAGTAATGACTATAGATTAAGAGTACTGATTTTCATATATCATAAATACAGTTTGACTTTTGTTCAGGACTTTATAATTAGTCTTTAATGATTTCTTTTACATTTCTTATGATGAATCCTTTATACTGAATTTTCCATTAAATTTTATTTTTTTGTTACAAATACCTGAAAGTCTTTCAGTTCATCAAATATCCTTTTTTTATTCAGGATTATACTCAACTCTGCTGGATAGATTATTCTTGGATGCAACATCATCTCCTTTGCTTTTCAAAATATAATGTTCCAAGACCACGGGGAGGTATTCTGAGAAGATGGCAGAGTAAGTCAGAAGTTTCCAAGCTCTACAGATTTCCTCCCCAGACAGACAGAAAAATACTAGGAAATGAATGCAGAGCAGCAACAATAAAAGGGTAAATCAATTGTCCTGCTAAGACATCTTGAGAGAATCCCAGAAAAGACTCCAGGAACTGAAGTTTGGTATGACCTCTAGGCCAAATCCATTGAATCAACAAACAGTATGCCCTAAGAAAATCAGAATTGATCTCAAGAAATTTCACTTTAACTTCCACAAAATTCACAATCTTAAGGAATTTTTATCTCACAAAGTTTTATCTGAAGAACAGTAGATACTGAGTGGAGAAGATTGAAGGATCCCCTGCTGTTGTGGGAAGTCAGATGGGCTTGGATGTGATCAGATGTGATCCAGATTGTGGCTGTGGGTGAAGAGGAGTAAGCACATGTCAAGTGAATGCAAGAGCAATAGTTTGACCCCGTCCCACCCTTGTAATATAGGCTAATTTATCCTTAAAAAGATATAGAGACATTCCCCAAGATTTAGTCAGCTGAAGGGAATAAGGGCTCAGACTACTAATGTTACTTCTTCACTGCCCAGTACAAAGCAGACACAATGTGCTGGGGATGGAGGATAGGGGAGAGTTCTCAGATATTTGGCTGGTCCCTCAAAAAAGACACAGCATGGCACTGTGAAAAAAAATTGTCGCTGAAGCCACAAGGACCAATATTCAAATCCTGCCTCTGACGTTGACTCTGTCACTATGGACAAGCCATTTAACTTTTCAGTGCCCAGACTTTTTTATTTTTAATTTTTAATGTTTTTTCCAGGGAACTTTCTAAGATTGTAAGTTGAAGAGAAGGTGCTGAGCTGCATTGAGGAGGAAATTTTATCACCTGGGAGTTCTTTAAACCAAGGAAATCACAGATCCAGCCCCTCTCAATGTTTTCACAAGAAGTAAAGCGGTACAATGGAAATACTGGTTGGTTGGTTGGCTGTTGCTCTTCCTGCTTTGAAGAGGAACAAAATGACATTCACTATGTTAGAATCGAGTTACAATGTATCTGACTGTGGCTGATTAGACCAGTATGAGCTCTGAATGCTCTGCCGCAGGTCAGACACAAATTGTCCATATGAACATTTGGGGCGGCTTCTCTAATTTTGTGTTATCTCATGTTTCCTTTGGGCTAATTCAATTCTGTTTTGCTCATAGAACTCAGCTCCTTCTCTGATGAGAACACTGTGCTGGGCAATCCTGTGCCAATATCTCCCATGTCATACAATCAATTCTCAGTTCTTAAGAGAGACCTTGAAAATGTCCTTGTGTGGCTTTTCTGACCACCTTTTAAGTGCTTGCCCTGGAAGACTCCAGAGGAAAGTGTGGGAGAGGAGAGGTATTAGACTGGCTACCAGACTGAAGGTCTACAGAACTGTTGTGCTGCTTTCATTGTTGTACCAGCACCATGCCATGTCTTAGGAAGATTCTGAAGATCACCTGGCAGGATAAGATACCAGACACTGAGGTCCTTTTTTGAACTAAAGTGTCAAGCATTCAAACTCTACTGCAGAGAGCCATTGGGCTGGTCACCTTGTTCAAGTACCAAACGTACACTTGCCAGCAAATTAATGAATTAATGAATGGATAAATGAATGAATGAATGAATGAATGAAGAGAGAGAAAAGAGAGAGGAGGGGACGTAGGGAGGGAGAGAGGGGGAGATGGAGAGGGAGAGAAATTATTTATGGAAATATGGGACTTCAAATCAGGACACCTGTGCCACTTAATAGCTATTTGACCATGAGTAATCTCATCTCACTGAGTTTCAGGTTCCTCATCTACATAATTAATTTGATAACAACATTTGTGTTCCCTATCATCACAGAAGTAAGGAAAGCACTTTGTAAATCTTGAGATGCTCTGGAAATGGTTACTGTCACTATTTTCTGTGAGACCTGTTAATCCCATTAAGCAGATTATGTTTGTAATCCCAATCAGTTGATAGTTTATGGTGATATAAGAATACCCTTCTCTGGAAATTTTGTGCATGATTAGTATATTTTTGGTGAGCAGACCCTTAAGACCTAAAGGAAAAGATATAACTCAGTTGCCACAATAAGTTTTCTGGCAGGAAGATCTTTCCTTGAATGTTGTAAATTATAATAATAGCAGGTTTTTATAAAGTGCTTTAAATGCAAAGTACTTAGACTTCTCTTATCAATCCTGTGCAGTAAGAGCTGCTATTATCTCCTTTTTACATATGAGGAAACAGAGGCTGAGAGATTGGGGAACTTGCCCACTGTAACATAGCTAAGGAAACATCTGAGATAAAATTTGAACTCAGATCTTCCTGAATAGTGCCATCAACACTACCTGGTTACTAGAATACTCTAAAACAGACTTTGAATGAGGTTTTTGCTCTGATATTTAAATGAGGTCCTTAAATATATATATACACAAACCTATAACTTCCTTTGATCCTCACATTGGTCATGTAAAAATAGGTTAGATCAGGTATAAATGCGTCCACAAAAATCCAAGGAGATTTAAAACAATTTGTGGGTCATCATTTATTCAGAATCATTGTTCATGAAACCATATTGCTATGTTTCTTAGTAGACCAAGTAGGGAATATATTAGTTCAAAATGAAAGACATTTAACCAAATAACATAACCAAATAAATCACAAAAATTACCTAATACATTAGTTACTCTGTTCTACAGGTTAACATACCCCTAGTAGAAGAAAAGATACATCAAGGAACATGCATGGCTAGAAATCATGTATGTAGTGGCACAGTCCTGAGGGAGTTCCCTGTTAGCCAGGGAACACTCATAAAAAGGCATATATTTATGGAACACATCAATTCAAAGAAGAGACATGGACAAGAGCAAGCAAAGAACACATGAAGCCAAATGATATCATTGCACTAATCTCTGGGCTCCCTATGCAATGTCTCCCTTTTACTACCTTCTGGTCTTAGCTGAGCTGTTGTAACAACTGTGAAGACCTAATCTCTGCAAAACTCAAATTATTTATATAATTATATTTAACATATAAATATATTATATATAACATATAAAAATAATTTAATACATAAACATATAATTATATTTATATAATTTCAAATTATATGCTTTTTTGAAATGCAGATCCTGGCCAGCATACTAGATACATTAACTACAAAAGTAGTTAGCATAAGCATTTTTAGTCTACCTTTTAAATTGCCTGTACTCCTTATAGCAGGACATCCCAAACTAATTCTTATCCAAGTTATGGTCAGAGAATTCCTTTAAATTCCTATCACACCCCTGGGCTAAACAAATTATTCCCAAGAACTTCACTCAGCAAAGCTACAAAGACTCTGAATGAGGCTATGATAAGGAGGCTTTTTTGAACATCCCATCATTCACCTCACTGTTTTTATCAAAAATCAATAGGGCAAGTTTGAGTGGAGATGTCTAAAAAAGTCTCTACTCTATCAGCACCCTGAGCAGAATGAATGCCTTTTATTATAATTATCACTGTTTTATTGTTGAAGACCTATAAACAAAGAAGTAGCAAAATTTATAAATTCTACTTAAAGAAAAACCAATAGAATTCAGATTTCCTAAATTCTTGTCTAGCATGCTTTCACTACACAGGCAATAAGCAATGTGGTTTAAAATGTTAAACATTTGACCTCATTCTCTAGAAAAGGGGTACCAATTCTACTGTGCAATCTTGCAACTAATTATTTTCATTTTTTAATAAGTTATGATCTCTTCCTTCCCTATGCCCTATGTCCCCAACCTTACCATGAACAACTAAAAATAAGACAGAAAATAAAATCTTCATATCAAATATATGCAGTCCAGCAAAACAAATCTCCACAGTGGTCATTTCCCAAGTCTTATTCTAGATATAAGTCCATCAACTCTTGGTAGAAGGTAGGTGGTATGGGTTTATCTTTAGTCTTCATGATGTGAATTCTAACAGAGTCCACCCTGTACCCATTGTCAACCATACAAAGAGATGCTATATGTCTGGGACTGTTTTATCTTATCATCTTGACCAAGGTTTGCCTATTCCACCAAATCAATAAGAACTATGCAGATAAGGGACTTTCCTTTTCCCAAGCAGGTATACTAGAGGTACTCTTGCCCTACAAGTAATCTTTGCCACCAAAGTACCCTCATGTATATGTAAATCTAATATATATTAGTATATCCCTCTTCCCATCATGCTGTTGCTGATGTAGACATTACACACATACAAGTTTGTTCTCAATTAATACCCTCCCAAACTCCTCCCTAACTCTCTAGACCGTGCTTCCCCTCTCCCTCTTTGCCTGATTTTTAAATGGCCCTCTTCACTCACAGCTGGTCACTAGATCACCTTGATCTGCCTGTTTTGCCCTTTGATGAAATAAAGAACTCCTTGCGGCTACAATAATGCCTTTGTGAGTTTTTTATATTCCAAACTGCTCTCTCAAAACCTGGTGCTTCATCATTCAGATTTGTGGTTTATTGTTGCATTAATCAGAGGTATATGGTCTTTCAGAGATGTTTGTTTCTCAAAAAAACTTAGAACTCAAAATCTTATAATAGGTGAATGTTGAAAACTATATTTATATGTAATTGAAAAAAAATACTATTAAGTGGAGGAAAAAACAAAATTGTTTTTTTTCTCTATAAATGCCAACATTGTGTACATTCTTACTCTAGTTCTACTCATTTCACCCTTCATCATAGAGACCTTCCCACTTTTCTCTAAAATTGTCCTTAATATTACATTATACTTATATCAAATCAAGTCAGTTAATATTTATTATGTACTTCCCATGTGTCAGACACTTTTCTAAGTTCTGAGAATACAAGTAGAAAGAAAAAGTCTTTACTCTAAAGAGACATATTCTAATGAAGGAAAAAAAAAACACATAAAAGGAAACTGAAAAAGGGGACAGGGGAGGGAGAGAGAGAGAGAGAAGATACAAAGGCATTATAGAAGAAAGTCCAGAATGCAGCTTGGAGAGGAATGAAGAGATGGCTGGCCTGAGTGCCTTCCTTGAATGGAGGTACCCAGCTTTTACCTCTTCTGTTTCCTTACATGAGATTAATGGAGGTCATCTTTTTTAGTCATTAAAAAATAAGTCAACAAACCACTTATTGTCCAATCTAATTCGACAAGCATTTCTTAAGCAGCTACTGGGATAAAGTATTTATTATAGAAAGTCAAACAATCACTCTAAAAGTTAAAACATTCACTTGTAAAGTGAGACAGTGTCAATTCAGGGACAGGAAGCCCAGATCCCCAGAAAACTTCTGTCCAGTTCAGAGCATTAGATGCTAGTAAGGAGTAAGAAAGCACCAATCATTCCTATTTGGTCAATACCTGTATTAGTAACAAACAACCAAAAAAGGGAACACGATGTTTAGTAGTTTTCCCATCTTAAACAAAAAACTAGTAAGTAAATTAAAATTGAAGAAAGCTTCCAAGGGCCCCAAGGATGACAAGATTCTTGAGTAGTTCTGTGGAGAGAGCAAATTCTAGTCGAGGATAGTTTAGACCAAGCAAGCATGAACTTAAGAAGTTCAAATTACCACAAGGATGATTTGGTGCTTCAGAAGATTCCAATTTAAAATAAGAGCCACTAGAAAGTAAGTATAAGAAAAATCTGTAGATGGGCGCACATACATGTAACTGCACATAAAGGATAATAAAAATTTACATTTTTTGAGAGGTAGTGTTGTATAGCGAATAGCTAGCCAGTTCTGTCATATGAATCCTCACAAGATATCTTGCGTTTTTCTGGCTAGATTTCTTTCTTAAAGACCAGGCCTTAAACCAATACAATCTGACTGTAACTGGCCATTAACAGGTCCTAGGCCAAGCCCATTTAGTATTGAGTCCTGTTTGACTCAGGTTAAAGGTAAATAGCAATCATTTCTGCTTTGGCCAGAACTCCTTAGGGTCTTCCCCTGCCAAATACATTCATTCATTTATTTATGTATTTAGATTTTTTTGGACTAGACTAAAGGGAAGATTCTTTGCCTCAGTTGCTACCTAGCCTTAACACTGAATGGGTTCTGCCTCAACCAAATTGAGACCTGTTTAAGACCTTAGCTTAAAAAAGCCCAAGGTAGGAGCAGCTAGGTAATGCAGTATATAGAGTACCAGCCCTAAAGTCAGGAGGACCTGAGTTCAAATCTGACCTCAGATACTTAGCACTTCCTAGTGTGTGACCCTGGGTAAGTCACCTAACCCCAATTGCCTCAGGGGAAAAAAGAGCCCAAGATCTCCAAGCATCCACGGCTATCTCCAGTTGTCCTGATCTATATCTGGCCACTAGACCCAGATGTTTCTGGAGGAAAAAGTTGCACTGCCCTTACTCACTTAAATCCAATTCACTTGCATGTCACAGCATCATCTCCCTGAAGTCCTGGTCCTCTTCAAGAACAAAGGACAAACAACAACAATAATGACATATCTAGTAAGAGACACTGTTTCTGACTCTTTGGAAGAAGGCATGAAGCCAAAAATGGGAGATGTGCTATGTGTAGGGAAAAGATGTGAAATAGAAATTGATGAGCAATGTAATGAACTTTGAAATGTGGCTAAAAGGGAGAAACAGAGAAAAAGACACAAGTTAAGGTATTGAGATTCACACAAATTCAGCACATCTGTGGTGTGGGTCTTAAAACCAATTCGGTCAAGGGCAACAAAATAGTAAAGAAACAAAAAAAATTATCTAATATTATCAGCCTTACCAAGCATAATCTTATTACATAGTATTAAGTTCAGTAGCAGATGTTGAGAAATTGTTATTATAGGAGGTTGAGTTTTTGTTTTGGAGTTGTTTTTTTCAAGTGTAGATATTCTCCCACATCTCATTATCTGTCTAGACAGTGGCCAATGACAAAAATATGTGCAAAATACATAAATTACAAAAACTCCAGGGTAATCAGTGGAAATTGGTCTCATGTTACAATATTAGGACATGTCATTTGCTAACAGATTTGTCCCCCATAATGGAGACATCCATAAACATATCCTATAAACACAGAAGACAAAAAATAATGAAATTTCTGTGTTTTATCCAAGAGCTAAATGATATACTCTGAGTACACTATTAGGAGTAAAGAGGAAAAGCCACCGAGTTGGCTGACCTTCACTCAGATTTATAAATAACCATAAAAAGAGAAGTTTTCAAGAAAACAAGAGACCAAAAATGCCTCAAGGTTTTACTACAAAGTCTGTGAAACCCACTGAGTTCATTCCAATTATTCTAAGTCCAGAGTGAAGCCAGCTGTGAATTCAGCCATAATTTACTTAGTTAAAATTCATGTTCTTTGTTTAAAAACTGACTGTTTCTGTCAAAACTCAAATACTGTCATTTGCACAAATAAGAAATAATTGGAACTGCATTGTTTCCAGATAACATCTTTTCCCTTCAAGAAGCATATATTTTCCATAGCTCACTGAATTACTCTCAACCTTTCCTAATCTTACCAATTCTTCATAGCCCCACTTTAATGCTTTCTGGTTTTCAATTCTTCTTCTGAAAACTATTTGTTCACAGTCTTTAAATGTTTATGCAATGGGGGATGAGTCTTGGTTTTATCTATTTGTGGTAAGGTTGATTGAGGACTCAGATCAATTGAATGCCCCAGGTAACTGAGATAATGAATTGATAAGATTTTGCTTTTATAGACTTTGGTTGAATTCACAACTTGTAAAGGATATTAAACCTTGTAAGTCCCGAGTGAGCTATTTCACAATGCAAATAGTTCTAAACTGAGAATGGTTCATTCACAGCTCCTAAAGAAACTTCTTTAAGGGATGTGAAGAAACTCCTCAATCAGACTTGAAGGAGTTATATGGCAGCTAGCCATTGACTGGCTGAAGGATAGACCACAGTCCTGGTGGGGTTTTTTAAATAGCCAAAGAGCTTTGTAAAGTAAAGGAATCAGTCACAATTAAAGAAATTCTGTCAGAAGGATAATTTAACCTGAGCAGTCTAGATCAAATTTTAAAGAGCCTGAGTTACTTGCCCAGGAGAGAATCTGCACCCAAGGGAAGCAATGGGAAAACACATCAGATATTGGGACTGTGTAGCATTAGAGTAATGACTGCATTATCCACACTCCTAAAACTGTATAGCCCCCAAATTTTTAGGGAAAAGGTTCCCTAAAAATTTGGGGGCTACAGTTTTAGAAGTATATACCCAAAAAGTATCTTAAACATAGGATAGTTATTCTGACTACCCACATATGCAAGTTGGAGGATATTCCAGAGAAATTGCTATATATTTGGGTAGTTCCCTACATAACCTGGTTATTCAAACTTTATTAGACCTCTCTGATGCAAAAATTTTTTCCCACAATTGAAAGTTTCCCTTCTTACAATTTGGTTGATTTTGATTATGAAAAGCATTTAAGTTTTATATAATTGGAATTATTTATTTTTCTTTGAGGATTGCTTCTTTTCCTCATTTGGTTAAATATTATCCCATTGCCATAGCTAAGAAAAGCACTTGATCTGGTTCTCTTCTAATTTTTTATAGTTTTACCTTGAATATTCAAACTGGTTATACATTTTGAGCTTTTTGTGGTATATAATGTGAGATCTTGGTTTAAACCTCAAATGTCTTCTGAATCCTACTTTTGACATTAATTAGTTATATGACCTTCAGGTCACTTCACCTTATAGAACGTCAACAGAAAAATCATAATATGATATATTCATGATTTCTTCCAGTTCTAAACTCTGTGATCCTATAAATCTGTTCTTCCTGATAATTCTTTTCTATGTTGCTCTCCCATATTGAATACATTTTTGCCCCTGATCATAGTCAGTTTAGCATTTAATCAATTATATTTGTATTTTTACCTGATTATTTCTTTTAACAAGATTGCAAGTTTCTCCTGGGTAAGCCTAAGTATCTATTTTTTGTAGTGACCAGCTTGCACAAAGCCTACTGGCAAATTACAGCTCAGTTAATTGCAGTGAAGTGAATTTAACCAAGCCAAAGTTAAGTATAGCCTGATCTTTAGTTGCATCACCTATTTTTGCCAAAGTTCAGTGACCTTAATATATTATTTTCATCGTATACTCTGGGAAATTGCATTTAATTTTCTTCCATGAGAGAGAAGGGGTGGTGAGAGGGGGACAAAGAGAGAATGAATTAGAAGGGATCACAGTGATCATTTAGCCCTTCATTTTATAACTGAGAAAATGGAGGGGCAGCAAGTTGAAGTGACTAGTCCAGTTAATAAATGATGGAGCTGGCATCTGAACCAAGGGCCTCTGACTCTAAATCCAAGAGTTTTTCCATTGCATCAATCTCTTTTTGCTCCATTCACTTTATAATCACCCTCTACATTTTTACTGTCATTCCATTTAGTATTATTGTACCTTTATTTATTTTTTTGATTATAAATAATATATAAGGACTTGAAGACCTTCTACAGTATAGATTCTTAAACTTTTCTCTCTTCTGTGAATGTTATCATTTTCAAGTAGTCTCAAATCTTTTGTTTCATGTTTGCAAGCATGGACATGAGGTAAATTAGATGGTCTATATTTTAATATATAGGCTGGAAATAATTTCATTTTATTCATTAGGAACTTGGGAATTGCTTTCTTTTTTCTTCTTTTGGGGAACAATTGAATTTCCATCCCTCCTCTGTTCAATGTCCTTATCTCTTCTTTCCTCACTCCACTAATTAACCCCTAGCTCTTTCATATTTACCGTATCACTAGAGATGATATAAGTTGTAGGCTTATTATGCCTATTCCACTTCTATAGGGAGACCATTACAGGAAGGAAGTCTTTGCACTCTGGTTTGTTAAGCAATGAGAAGTCTGGTTCCCACCACTAAGGGGAAATAGTTTGGTTAATAAGAGGAGGCATAACAGGCAAAAGATCAATATAGTAAGGGAGTAAGGCAAAGACTTTGACTGTTCATCTACTGATCCTCAAAAGGCCCATCTTGCGGGGGGGAGGAGGGAGCGAAACTTCCATAGATTATGCTGGAAGTAAGGACATGGGTACCTGGGATCAAAATATAAAAAACAAATCTAATAAAACATTACCCAATCATTTCCTTGTCATATACCAGTGTCTACCTCCATATGGAAATGAAGGATCCACATTTCTGTTACTTTGGCCTCTGATTGATAAGTATTCACTTTTTCTTGCCTGATCTCAGGCTCACCACTTCCTAAATATTTCAGTACCAGACAATCCCCATCCCCAACCCCTGTTCTCCAACTCAGGGTCTAAGAACAGTAACCAAATGAACATTATCATTACTGGCAGAAAACAAATTGTTTTATGGCTTTAATTACCATTCATTCCAACTTCCTTGTCCAAAACACTCCTCTCTGACTACCACTCCCCTAGATAAGTTGTTATCTTCTATTAGAACATTAGCTCCCCAAGGACAAGAACTGCATTACCTATATTTGTGTCTCCAATGATAGCACAGTGCTTGACATGTAGGTAGCTATTCATTATCTCAACTCACACTCATACTGGTAAGTCAAGTACATTTTCCTCCCACACCTTTTGATTTTAGGAGTAATAGTACTTTCAAATAAATATACCATTTATTGACCCAATTATTAATATTCCAATATTATTTCATCAACTAGCTTTGACAAAGAGATATTTAGTAAGAACATAGAGCAAGAAGCAAACTATAAATACCACCACTATCCCCAATCAGGAGCACATTTTCCCCCTATTATACCAAATTCACTGAAGAGAGTAGCCTCAAGTTTTAAAAGGTGGTTATACAGCATTCAACCAAGTTCTTGTTCAAGTCTGGCATAGATGATGGATAAGTTACTCTCTCTTGGTTGCTATCAGTTCACTGCAGTTCTAGTAAAGTACATCAATCCTCACTGAAGTGCTGATGTTTCACTTGGCTTGGCTCCTGGCAAACTGATATAGAATTTAGTTCTTGAAACTTTGGGTGACTGAACACTTTTAAAGTCATAGTCTAGTCTGTTCCATCTCTAATACTCCTTCACCTAAGAGCAGGAGAGAGAAATTCAAAGACACAAAGAGCACTAACGTCATGTTCAGGGTCCTGTGTCAGTCCAGGTGGAGACATAAGCAGCTGGCAGCAAGATGCTTCCTTCACAGAGCCTTATAACAGTTCTCTTGTCATCCAAACATAGCCAAGAAAAAGAAATCAAGTAACCCACAGAGGAATTTTTTGTATATACTCCTAGTCTAGCTAAGCAGCCAATTTATTATTTTTTTAATTTATTAATACTTTTTATTTGCAAAACATATGTACGGGTAATTCCTAAACATTAACCCTTACAAAGCTTTCTGTTACAAATTTTCCCCCCTACTCCTCACCCCTCCCCTAGATGGCAGGATATCCACTACATGATAATTATGTTAGAATACTTAAGAAATCAAATATATGTATAGTTATTGCATCATTTTTTGTACAGGAGAAATCGTATCTACAAGAAAGAATAATTGGATAAAGGAAATACAATGCAAGCAAACCTCAATAGAGAACATGAAAATGTTATGTTGTGGTCCACATTTCACATCCCTCTCTCTGGGTGTATATGGCTCTCTTCACCGAACAATTGGAACTGGTTTGAAGCATTTCATTATTGAAGAGAGTCATGTCCATTAGAACTGATCCTCATATAGTATTGTTGTTGCTGTGAATAATGATCTCCTGGTTCTGCTCACTTCACTGAGCATCAATTCATGCAAGTCTCTCCAGGCCTCTCTGAAATCATCCCGCTGGTCATTTCTTACAGAGCAATAATATTCCATAACATTCATATACCATAATTTATTCAGCCACTCTCCAATTTATGGGCATCCATTCAGTTGCCAATTTCTATCCACTACAAAAAGGGCTGCCACAAACATTCTTGCACATGTGGGGTCCTTTCCTTCTTTTATGATTTCTTTGGGATATAAGCCCAATAGAAACACTGCTGGGTCAAAGGGTATGCATAGTTTGATAACTTTTTGAGCATAGCTCCAAATTGCTCTCCAGAATGGCTGGATCCGTTCACAGCTCCACCAACAATGCATCAGTGTCCCAGTCTTCCCACATCCCCTCCAACATTCATCTTTATCTTTTCCTGTCATTTTAGCCAATCTGATAGGTGTGTAGTGGTACCTCAGAGTTGTCTTAATTTGCATTTCTCTAATCTATAGTGATTTGGAGCACCTTTTCATATGATTATAAATAGTTTTAATTTCATCATCTGAAAATTGTCTGTTCATATCCTTTGACCATTTATCAACTGGAGAATGGCTTGAATTCTTATAAATATGAGACGATTCTCTATATATCTTAGAGATGAGACCTTTATCAGAACTCTTAAATGTAAAGATGATTTCCCAATTTGATGCTTCCCTCCTAATCTTGTCTGCATTAGTTTTGTTTGTACAGAAACTTTTTAACTTAATATAATCAAAATTATCCATCTGGTGTTCAATTAAGAGTTCCAGATCTTCTTTGGACATAAATTTATTCCATCTCCACAGGTCTGAGAGGTAAACTATCCTATGTTCCTCTAATTTGCTTACAATATCACTCTTTATATCTAGATCATGAACCCATTTAGATCTTATCTTGGTATGTGGTGTTAGGTATGGGTCGAGCCTTAATGTCTTCCACACTAGTTTCCAATTTTCCCAGCAGTTTTTGCCGAATAGTGAGTACTTATCCCAAAAGCTGGGGTCTTTGGGTTTATCAAACACTAAATTGCTAACATTATTACCTAGCTTGTCCTGATATCCTATCCTATGCCACTGATCGACTGCTCTATTTCTCAGCCAGTACCAAATGCTTTTGATGACCGCTGCTTTATAATATAGTTTTAGGTCTGGTACAGCAAGGCCACATTCATCTGTCTTTTTTTTTCATTAATTCCCTTGAAATTCTTGACGTTTTGTTCTTCCAAATGAACTTTGCTATTATTTTTTCTAGATCTGTAAAATAATTTCTTGGGAGTTTGATTGGTATGGCGCTAAATAAGTAAATTAGTTTGGGTAGTATTGTCATTTTTATTATATTCGCTCGGCCTACCCATGAGCACTTAATGTTTTTCCAATTGACTAAGTCTGATTTTATTTGTGTGGAAAGTGTTTTGTAGTTTAGTTCGTATAGTTTCTGACATTTTCTTGGCAGATAGATTCCCAAATATTTTATGCTATCATCCGTTATTCTGAATGGAGTTTCTTTTTCTATCTCTTGCTGCTGAACTTTGTTGGTAATATATAAGAATGCTGATGATTTATGTGGATTTATTTTGAATCCTGCAACTTTACTAAAGTTGTGAATTGTTTCTAGTGGTTTTTTAGTTGAGTCTCTAGGGTTCTCTAAGTATACCATCATGTCATCTGCAAAGAGTGATAATTTGGTTTCTTCATTACCTACTCTAATTCCTTTTATCTCTTTTTCTTTTCTTATTGCCAAAGCTAACATTTCTAATACAATATTAAATAGTAATGGTGACAGTGGGCAGCCTTGTTTCACTCCTGATGTTATTGGGAATGGTTCTAGTTTGTCTCCATTACATATGATGCTTGCTGATGGTTTTAAGTAGATGCTACTAATCATTTTAAGGAAAAGCCCATTTATTCCTATACTCTCTAGTGTTTTTAATAGGAATGGGTGTTGGATTTTATCAAATGCTTTTTCTGCATCTATGGAGATAATCATGTGGTTTTTGTTAGTTTGGTTATTAATATAATTGATTATGCTGATAGTTTTCCTGATATTGAACCAGCCCTGCATTCCTGATATAAATCCTACTTGGTCAAGATGTATTATCCTAGAGATAATTTTCTGTAATCCTGTTGCTAAAGTCTTATTTAACTTTTGGTCTATTTTCTCCTTGCCTTATATTACATGTGAGTTTTATTGCATCATGATCTGAAAAGGATACATTTACTATTTCTGCTTTTCTGCATTTGATTTTGAAATTTTTATGCCCTAACACATGATCAATTTTTGTATAAGTTCCATGAACCCCTGAGAAAAAAGTATACTCCCTTCTATCACCATTCAATTTCCTCCAGAGATCTGTCATACCTAACTTTTCTAACATTTTGTTTATCTCCCTAACTTCTTTCTTATTTATTTTGTGGTTTGATTTATCTAATTCTGAGAGAGCAAGGTTGAGATCCCCCATCAGCAGCCAATTTAAAAGGCACAATTAAAAACAGTCTTAGAATGTCTGAGCATGATCCAGAAAGGAGAGCAGGATGTTTCATTTCTTGTGTCCAAAAGCAAGCTCACTGACCATTCACATGCATGCTCCAAGAAAGGGCTCTCATTGACCAATCCCGTTACATAGAATAAATGTTTAATAAATGCTTATTCATTCATATATGGGCTATATGCTTTGTTAATAAGAAAATAGTAATATAGTGAAAAGAACATAGACTTCTGTCATTAAACTATCTAGATCTTCTTTATTTTTCTGAAAAAAAAAACTGTCTTGCTGATGCTCCTTTTTTACTGCAACATTTGGTTGCAGTAGAATACCAGACTCCTTGGCATTCTACTGGATTATTAGGTAAATCATGTCTACTCAAACTGGTGGAAAGAGAAATGTAAACATATAGATTTAGATTATCTGATATAGTAAATGTAGAATGAACATGATACTATGCCATTATTGGGGCAATGACTGACTGGCCCATATTTGTAACTACCTTGAAAATTGGAACAGACTTTAAACCTAGCTGTTTTTTAATTAAGTGAAGCTAGAAATCTAAATTTAAAATAGTATCGGAGCCATTCACCAAATTATCTCCTCTCTTCCAGAAAAATTTAAAAACTGAGTTAATGTTTCTTGAGGGAGTTGTCTGACCTAGTTATCTTCATATCAGTGGTGCACGACAATGTTAAACTGGCTAACTATGCAATAAAGTGGGTTCACAGGGAAAATTATATTTATATGCTAATAGGAGTCTGTGCCAAAAATGCAGAAGAAACATATTGCTGATGAAAACCAATTAGCATGAAGCCATTGGACTTAAAAAATAACAATCTACTCAAGGAGATTTTACAACTCTAGCAATGAACCTCACACCATTTGGGAGACCATGTGCTTCAGAAAGACATCACTGGTTTCTGTATTCAAATGCTTGCCATATAAAATGTTCTAATGGACAAAGTACAGAATGATATATATACATATACATATGTATATGTATGCATATATATGTATATGTATATATATAATTTTAATAGTATTTTATTTTTCCAATTACATGTAAAGATAGCTTTCAACATCCATTTTTATAAGATTTTAAGTTCCATTTTTTTTCTCCCTCCAACCTCCCCAAGACAACAAGAAATCTGATATAGATTCTATCTGTACAATCATGTTTACCATATTTCCATATTATTCATGTTGGGAAAGAAAAATCAGAATAAAAATAGAGAACTATGAGGTAATCCCCACTGTCTACCTTCTCCAGTCCTACTCTTAAACTATTACTAAAACCACTACTGAATAAACTCATGGAATTACACTTGCAAGATATACCACACATCCTTGCTATTTAATATCACAAGCAGATTTTCACTGCTGCATACCACTTTTTTAAAATCTCTGATTGACTCCCACGAATAGACTATCCTCTTTAGGTAGATGACTCCTAAATCTACATATCCAGGTGACTTTGCCTCCCACTTTGTTGAGTTTAAGGCAAATGTCAAGTTCCTCTGTTTTACCTTGTTCCCATTCTGTAACTTCATCTTCAAAAATTTCTTTTTTGCTACAATCTCAGAACACAAAAGTGGATTATATCTTTGCAAGGTTAATCTCTCTGTTTCCTTGAACTCTTTCTGTGTCCTTTAAAAATTTTCTTTATAATCTATCCATTTCCTTCCCTTCTACGTGTTTCTCTCTGTTACCTTCAATATCTCCCTGTCTCCTTCTTCACTTATTCCAACCTGCTAAAAATCACTCCTATCCTTAACAAAAGTTTCTCTTGGCATTGCCATCCCTTCAAACTATTTATCTATAGAAAAGGCTGGAACAAAATTTACTCTGCATCATGATGCATGAGTTGCAATCATGCTATTAAATAAACAAAAAATTAAATAGATAACAATTAAATAAATAAATATTCACATCAAGTAAAACTGAGAAACTATACATGTTTGAAAGGAACTGTAAATAGTCAATGTCAATACTGGACATATATATACCAAATGGCATAGCATCTAAATTAATAAAGAAAAAGTTATCTGAATTTCAAAAAGATACAAATAAAAGCACGATGATTCTAAGAAATTTTAATGTTCTTGCAAAGTCAGACAAATCTGATAGGAAGAAAAACAAAAAGGAAATAATAAAACAACAAAATGTTGAATAATGAAGAGCTAGAAAAATATATTGTGTCTTCTAAATAGGAACATTTAAGAGTATACATATTTCTCAGCATATGCCTTCTAAATCTACATATTCAGAACTCATCTCTCTCCTAAGCCCCAATTTCACATTACCAATTGCCTTTTGAGTATCTTCATCTTGATGTACCATAGATATATCAAATTTAATATATCCGAAATGGAACTTTTTACCTTCCTAGCCCTCAAAACACATCTCTGGTCCTTACTTCCCTATAATTATCTAAGGAATCACCATCCTCTCAGTTACTCAGGCTTACAATCTTGTAGTAATTCTTAGCTCCAAATTTCTACTTAAATTTACATATCCAATCTGTTGCCAAATTCTGTCAATTCTACTTCTGTATTTTGTAAACATCTCCTTTTCTTTGACACTACTACCACCCTTTATCACCTTATCCCTAGATTACTGCATAATCTAAATTTATGATTAGTCCTCTGTCTCAAGACTCCCCCCAATCCATTTTACTCTCTACTCACCTATCCAAGTGATCTTTTTAAAGTGTAGGCCTGATCATATCACCCCCATAGTTAGTAGTCTTCAGTAGCTACTTAATAGCTTCAGGATCAAATATAAAATCTGTTTCCCTTATAAAGCTCTTTATGACCTGGCCCATTTCTGCCTTTCCACTCCTCTACAACTTATTCCCCTTCATGTACTTCATGTACTCTTTAATCCAGTGACAATGACTTCCTCGCTGTTCTTCAAAAGCAACACTCCATCTCCTAATTCCAAGAATCTTCCCTGACTATGCCATATTCTTGGCATTTTCTCCCTACTCATCTCTGCCTTTTTGCTTTCTTAGCTTTCTTCAAATCTCCAAAACCTTTTCCCATTCCTCTTTAATCTTAATTACTTCCCTCTGAGATTATCTCCAATCTATCTTTTATATATCTTGTTTGTACATAATTGCTTGTATGTTTTCTCCTCCATTAGATTGTGATCTCTTTGATCACAGGGACTTTTTTTTGCCTTTCTTTTTATCCCCAGTACTTAGCAGTGTATCTGAAACACTGAAACAATTGCTTAATAAATGCTTGTTGACTTGATTTACCTTAAAAATATATATCAATTACCCAGATTCACAATCTCAGAGCCATTCCCAACTCTTCATTCTTCCTCATCATCAGTATCTTGTGAGTTGAGAATTCACAGTTATGTCTGCCTTGACATCTCTCATATCAATCCTATATTCTCCCTAGATTAGGATTTCTTTACCTGAACTATTGCAGTAACCTCCTAATTATTCTCTCTGCATCTAATCTCTTCCCCTTTAATCCATTTTCCACAAAGCTGCCATATTAATACTCCTAAAGCAATGGTCTGACCACATCACTCCCATGCATAAGAAGCTGAATTGTCTCCCTGTAGTATCTAGGATAAAATATGAACTCTTCTGCTTACTATTCAAAATCCTTAACAGTCTGGTTCCAACTTAGGTTTCAAGACTGATTTAACATTACTTCTCTTCACTTACTCTATAGTTTTAACAAATTAGACTATTCTGCATATGGTATCCTGCTAATATACCTTTGAATGGGCTATTCCCAATGCCAGGAATGCTTTCCTTCCTTACTCCTTTTGCTATCATTTGCTTCCTTCAAGACTCATTTCTAGTGATAGCACCTACATAACACCTTTCCTGATTTTCCATCACCACCAATAACAAATCCTCTCCCCACTTTTAAGGGTTTCCCTCATTCCTCAAAAAACTTTTTAATTTTTTGCATATAATTTTATTTACTTGTCTATGTATACTTGTCTTTTATTCCCTCCCAGTAATATAAACTTCTGATTTCATAGACTATTTAGTATTTGTCTTTGTAGACTTAGCACTTAGCATGATGTCCAAGCTATAGCAGATGCCTAATAAAAGCTTAATGAATTGATTTGAACTTGCCCAAGTCAACAAACCTTTCACATAAAAGCACTCTTATCCATATAATTAAAGCCAGTTGCAGAGAGCAAATGACTATGTCTGTGAAGGTTAGGGGGAGTATGTGTGTGTGCAATATGAATGAATGGAGAATGAATAGAGAGAGAGGCGAATCTCATGATACCATGAGTTTGGAGATTTTTCCAGGTGTACTTTCCTAGATTCTCAGAAAAATCGTTGTTCTGAAAGAGATTTTATATTTTACACTCAATAATTCAAGGAATAAGACATATTGAAACAATCAAAACATAGAATCAGAAGTCTATAAGGGATTTCAAATCACATCTGGCAGATGCCATGCCTGGAACATAGATCATTGTTTAGATACTTCTAACACAAAAGGAATTGAATCATGGCTCAGAAAAATACAGCAGTTTGTTTATAGCTACTGAGAGTTTATGATAGCAATTCAGAATAGGACTTTGCCAGCAGAAGTTACATAAAGGTTATCCTTAAGGAGTCCTGACTTACTGATTGATACAGATTATACCACAAAATTGTGGAAAATGTATATTTTTCACTACTGATTGCAAAAAAAATAAACTCTGCTGAACATGATCAGATAGAATTGCAGAATGTAGATATAATTGCACATCAGAAGCTATCATTTAGGTTTTTAAAAAAGATAGATTCTCACAGTACATATAAATCCCAGAATATTCTTGGGAATTCAGCCAAAAAACCACCCTAAACCTGGAGCATCATTATAGAAACAGCTGTTAGCCTCAACCATCTAGACATAATATTGATCCTTATATAGGGAGATATTCTTTTGAGTTTAGTCATCAATATAAATACACACAGACCCATATATGGAAACAAAAGTATCTGCTTAATTTAAAATTGTTCCAAACCAAACACAGAAGATATTTTATAGCATCCTGTAGTATATTTAAGTTTTTATTGTCTTGAGTCAAACATAAATATGTTTTATATTAGTAAGTTTGGATTACTCTGTCCTTAATTGCTTCTTCTCACTGTGAGTAATATGCCTAGTATAAATATTTGTTTCCTTTTCTCTTTTGATTTACATAATGTTCTTATAAAGAAAAATTGGCTAATAAAGATGCCATTGAAGAACTGTTTGAAAAGGATGAATATAACAAGTTGATCCATAATTTAAATTTGAAAGTCTAAATGGATTTGATCTAAGCATGGATTTAACATTAAATAATCATATTTTTTTAACCAACACAATTTCATGGCAATTTTGCCTAAGGAAATTCAAATCCTATTCTCATATTTGTTATTTTTGAACATTCTCAGTTTCTACATTTATCATCATCGTCATCATCACAATAACTTATACATACACTGTGTAATGAGGCTTTAGCACATGCCCAGATCACCTAACATGGAATTAACCTCATGGAAGACACTTGGACCCAAATGCATGAGTATTCTGCATTGTCCTATTACACAATTGAGAGCAACACGTGGACAGAACAGTTGGAGCTCTCTTCATCTTTAATCTACAGAAGGATAGCTTTTCTCTTTCACTTTCCTGTGGTGGAAAAGAGTGAACTTATTTGCTCAAGGCAAGAAACACTATGAGGTAAGGAGTGCAGGACAGGGCATATGGCCCCAAGAAACAAGTTTGAGATTTTGATCCATTTCATCTGTCCTTTTCAGTTCTAACCCCTTTTCCGAAGCCAATTGGTTTACAACTCTTTCCTTATGGGTAGAGATGAATGCCCTGCCCTATATGTTGGGTAGGGGAGAGATGGTGAGAGACAAAAGCTTCAGTTCTTGGCCAGGTTTCTATGAGAGAGCTCTTCAAGCTGGAGAACTTCAGGACTTAAGGCCAGTCTCTTGCAAGGCCCTCTTCAGTCTCCAGTTGGCTTCCAGTTTCAAGAGAGGAGATGGAAGAGACGAACCTCACTTTGTGTAGCTGAAGGAAAAGATTCTGAGAAGATATTAGCCAAAGCTTATCTTTTGTGATGTTAATCCTCAATCCCCTAGAGACTCCAGGGAGTTTCCTCTCAGGTGAGATCCAGGATCCTTTCTCTTTGTTGAGCTATTGTTCCCAGTGGCAGAATTCTTTTATTCTCTGATATGTATTCTTCTATGTATATTTACTTTGGTTTCTGTTTTACTATAATTTAGATAAATGGGTTTCTTTACTACTTTCTCTGTGTGTTCATTGTCAAACTGGTATTAAGTGGGAAAGAAGTCAAACTTGGATTATAGAGCTCAGAATTCCTTCCCTTCCAAAAAAATTGGCAAAGTGATCAAAAATTAGCTCAAACCCAACCATGCATTTTACATGATCAATATTTAAGTGAGTAGACAAAAAACTTCTATCCCAGTATCCTATCTCTCTGAGGAAAGCAGAGTGGTGGCTGCTCACCCCAATTTCCTGCTTCCTCTCATGGCAGAAATGAACACCTCCCTTGAAGAAAGGTGGGAGGAGAAGAGACTAGAGGTATCTATTCTGTCTCTCTTCAAGCCAACCAAAGACAAAATCTTTGCTGTATGTGGAACCTCAATACACATGTGAGGTCTACATGTGTAGGGTCCTGAACCCAGAAGCTCAAGCCATGGGAGCCTTGGAACCCAGAATTCCAGGATAGATATTGTACCCAGATTAGCCAGGACTAGGAAATCTTGAGAAGCAAGAGGTCCAGATTACTAGCCTGAGTAGAGGGGTTGAACTCGGTGAAGCAGATGTTAATAGGAACTAAGTTCAGCCATGAGCCTTAATCACCATTCCCTCCCCAGAGACCAAGGTGGTATGTGGAGAGATAGAGACAAGAGGAAGGAAGTATGCACCAGTTTTCCAGAAGAAAAAAAAAGGATTTATATTTGTTCTTGCTATACATTTGAAGTAAATATTCTTCTGAAAAAGCTAATTTATTATAAATGACTAAATTGGGGAAATAAAATCAGTGGAGGCCCTTGTCATTAGCAGAAGAGGGAGACCATCACCCCATCCCCTTAGGGAATGAGAATAGAATATATTAAACCTACTCCTCAGATGGCTGAGCCAGAGTCCACTGATGTTAAAAGGCTATAAAGCTTGAAAAAGCACTTTACATGATTATTTCATTTGACCCTCTCAATAATCCTATATGGGAGTTGGTATTATTGTCCTCATTTTATAGAAGAGGAAAATGAAGACTTCCTGACTCCAAGACCTTTGTTCAATTGGTTATAAATGCTACCTCTCTCAAAGACTGCATATATATTACATACTTCTACCATTCTTATATCTCTGGTGGCAGTGACATTGAATTTTCAATGCCAAAGTAACATAAATTGTGGAAGTTATTCCAAACTGAAAAGGCTAATGAACATGTTACAAATATACACTGTGACTATGCCTCCAAAATTAAACTAGCTATATTTAAGGAGATTTGTTGCCATATTAACCTTGGATTGATAAATTCTCTCCAGTCATTACAAATCAATGGCCACTTAAAAAGTCATAGAGAGATTTCAACCTATACTAAAGGGTATACTCACACCAATTAAAACACAGATCCTTGAAATTTTGAAATAGATACACATCAAAAAAGGAGCTGGCATCCATCACTGGGGTTGAAAATTATTCTTGACAATATGCAATAACTAATAATAAAACCACTACGTAAATCTCTCAGCAAAATTATATAGAAAACTGGATTTTGAGCAATGTCACATAAATATGGAAAATGTGCTTACCTCCATTCATATTGCTTTAAGGTTATTCAAAAACTGAAACCCCTAGAGAAGAAAAAATAATGCATTAAATATGATTTTTAAAATATGGATTAATATGCTACAATGAGAGCTATCCATAGAAGTGTCAGGGTCCCCAAAATGCTAATGAAAATTGTCTAGGAACTGCTAAAGTTTTCTGGAAGGTTCAAATAAGTTTTCTCTTTTAGAAGGTCATTTTCAATAGAATTATCATCAAGCTTTCTTTAAAAAATTATTAATATTTTCTTTTTACATTATTTAGATTTCTCCCATTGTCCCTTACCCTCCCTCTCCCAAGAGCTATCCCACATACTAAAGAATTTTTAAAGAAAAAAAAAAGAGGGAGGAGGATTGTAGGGAAATGGTGATCTAGGTCAGAAAATTCCAAGGGCTCCATATTTCCCCCACCAAAAAAAAAAAAAAAAATGTGCCTCAGGGTAAATACAAACTGGTGAAAAACAAATAAGACTTGGAACAGAACAGGATCTTCCTGAGACAATTTCAAAGTCCCAAGGAAAGACCCACAACAGAGGATTAACTAGTATGAAGTATAAATACCTCCAGATTAGCTCTGTTGAAATAGCAAGCCAGGGACCCTGGAATTTGCTAGGTTCAGGGGTAGCCTTGGCCTGAACCCCTTTCACCTTCTGGACAGCGAGAGGAGTCATGAGGTCTGAGTCTGGGAAGATTCAGGGAACATCTGCTGATAAAGAATGCCAGGTCCACCTATGCTGCTGAAATGTGGCTCTGGGTGAAAAGAAACTGGCACATCCAGTGAATACAGAAGCAATGAGGTTAATAGCTGTGGCTGTGGGCAATTATAGGAGGGTGAAGTTCTTGGTTTGGGCTTCCAGTTCAGAGGGGAAAACTGAAGGAAGATTTGAAGCCAGAGGTATCTACTCCAGGACTAGAGGTGATTTAACTATTAAATTCTTATTTAAAAAAAATGAGCAGGCAAAGAAGAAATAACCCAACCATAGAAAATTACTGTGGGAATAGGAAAACTCAGGGTTCACCATCAAAAAATATTGGAATAAAAAAAGCCTCCCCCCTGTCAGATTGGCTAAAATGACAGGAATAGATAGTTACAGGTGTTGGAGGGGATGTGGGAAAACGGACACTGATACATTGTTGGTGGAACTGTGAATGGATCCAACCATTCTGGAGAGCAATTTGGAACTATGCTCAAAAAGTTATCAAACGGTGCATACCCTTTGACCCGCAGTGTTTTTATTGGGTTTATATCCCAAAGAAATCTTAAAGGAAGGAAAGGGGCCCACATGTGCAAAAATGTTGGTAGCAGCCCTTTTTGTAAAGGCAAGAAACTGGAAACTGAGTGGATGCCCATCAGTTGGAGAATGGCTGAATAAATTATGGTATATGAATGTTATGGAATATTTTTGTTCTTTTTTTTCATGTTGTCCAATAATTCTTTTTTTTAATATATAAAGCTTTTTATTTACAAAACATATGAGTGATTTTTCAACATTGACCTTTGCAAAAACTTTTTTTCCCAAGTTTTTCCCCTCCTTCCCCCCAACCCCCACCCCCAGATGACAAGTAATCTAATACATGCTAAATAGGATAAATTATATGACAAATACAATACATGTATACATATCTATACAGTTATCTTACTGCACAAGAAACATCAGATCTAGAAAGAGAAGAAGAAAAAACAACCTAAGAAGGAAAACAAAATGCATGGAAATATTCACAGAAAGCGTTAAAATGCTGTGTTGTGGTTCACACTCAGTTCCCACAGGCCTCTCTCTGGATGTATATGACTATCTTCATTGCTGAACAACTGTTTTGAATCACATCATTGTTGAAGAAAACCATGTCCATCAAAATTGATCATCGTATAGTCTTGTTGCTGTGTATAATGTTCTCCTGGTTCTGCTGATTTCACTCAGCATCAGTTCATGCAAGTCTCTCCAGTCCTCTCTGAAATCGTCCTGTTGGTCGTTTCTTACAGAACAATAATATTCCATAACATTCATATACCATAATTTATTCAGCCATTCTCCAATTGATGGGCATCCTTTCAATTTCCAGTTTGTTGCCACTACAAAAAGGGCTGCCACAAACATTTTTGCCCATGTGGGTCCCTTTCCCTCCTTTAAAATCTCTTTGGGATATAGGCCCAGTAGAAACACTCCTGGGTCAAAGGATATGCACAGTTTGATAACTTTTTGAGCATAGCTCCAAATTGCTCTCCAGAATGGTTGGATCCATTCACAGTTCCACCAACAATGTATCAGTGTCCCAGTTTTCCCACATCCCCTCCAACAGTTATCATTATCATTTCCTGTAATTTTAGCCAATCTGACAGGTGTGTAGTGGTATCTCAGAGTTGTCTTAATTTGCATTTCTCTGATCAATAGTGACTTGGAGCACCTTTTCATGTGACCAGAAATAGTTTCAATTTCTTCATCTGAAAATTGTCTGTTCATATCTTTTGACCATTTATCCATTGGAGAATGGCTTGAATTCTTATATATTTGAGTCAATTCTCGATATATTTTAGAAATGAGGCCTTTATCAGAACCTTTGGATGTGAAAATATTTTCCCAGTTTACTGCTACCCTTCTAATCTTGTCTGCATTCATTTTGTTTGTACAAAAACTTTTTAACTTGATATAGTCAAACATCAATTTTGTGATTAATGATGACCTCTAGTTCTTCTTTGGTCACAAATTCCTTCCCCCTCTACAGGTCTGAGAGGTAAACCATCCTACATTGTTCTAATTTGTTTATAATATCATTCTTTATGCCTAGATAATGAATCCATTTTGACCTTATCTTGGTATATGGTGTTAGGTGTAGGTCAATGCCTAATTTCTTCCATACTGGTTTCCAATTATCCCAGCAGTTTTTGTCAAATAGTGAGTTTTTATCCCAAAAACTGGCGTCTTTGGGTTTATCAAACACTAGATTACTATTGTCATTGAGTATTTTGTCCTGTGAACCTAACCTATTCCACTGATCCACTACTCTATTTCTTATCCAGTACCAAATGGTTTTGGTGACCACTGCTTTATAATATAGTTTTAGATCTGGTGCAGCTAGGCCACCCTCATTTGCATTTTTTTCATTAATTCCCTTGAAATTCTTGACCTTTTGTTTTTCCAGATGAATTTTGTTGTTATTTTTTCTAGGTCAGTTAAATAATCTCTTGGGAGTTTGATTGGTATAGCACTAAATAGATTGATTAGTTTAGGTAGTATTGCCATCTTTATTATATTCGCTCGACCTATCCAAGAGCACTTGATGTTTTTCCAATTGTTTAGATCTGACTTTATTTGTGTGGAGAGTGTTTTGTAGTTTTGCTCATATAGATCCTGACTTTCCCTTGGCAGATATATTCCCAAATATTTTATACTACCGATAGTTATTGTATCTTTGTATCTCTTGCTGTTGCATTTTGTTGGTGATGTATAAAAATGCTGATGATTTATGTGGATTTATTTTGTATCCTGCAACTTTGCTAAAGTTGTGGATTAATTCTAATAATTTTTTAGTTGATTCTCTAGGGTTCTCTAAGTAGACGATCATATCATCTGCAAAGAGTGATAATTTGATTTCCTCATGACCTACTCTAATTCCTTTAATCTCTTTTTCTTGTCTTATTGCCAAGGCTAGAATTTCTAATACAATATTGAATAGTAATGGTGATAGTGGGCAACCTTGTTTCACCCCTGATCTTTTTGGGAATGGTTCCAGTTTATCACCATTACATATGATGCTAGCTGATGGTTTTAAATAGATGCTACCGACTATTTTAAGGAAAAGTCCATTAATTCCTATACTCTCTAATGTTTTTAATAGGAATGGATGTTGGATTTTATCAAATGCTTTTTCTGCATCTATTGAGATTATCATATGGTTTTTGTTAGTTTGGTTATTAATATAGTCAATTATGTTAATACTTTTCCTAATATTGAACCATCCCTGCATTCCTGGTATAAATCCTACTTGGTCATGGTGTATTATTCTGGGAATGATTTTCTGTAATCTCTTTGCTAATATTTTATTTAAGATTTTTGCATCAATATTCATTAAGGAGATTGGTCTATAATTTTCTTTCTCTGTTTTTGTTTTACCTGGTTTAGGTATCAGTACCATGTCTGTATCATAAAAAGAGTTTGGTAGGAGTCCTTCATTCCCTATTTTTTCGAATAGTTTATATAATATTGGAGTTAACTGTTCTTTAAATGTTTGGTAGAATTCACATGTAAATCCATCTGGTCCTGGGGATTTTTTCTTAGGGAGTTGATTAATGACTTGTTCTATTTCTTTTTCTGAAATGGGACTATTTAAGTAATTTATTTCCTCTTCTGTTAATCTGGGCAATCTATATTTTTGTAGATATTCCTCCATTTCACTTAGGTTATCAAATTTATTGGCATACTGTTGGGCAAAGTAACCCCTGATTATTGCTCTAATTTCCTCTTCATTGGTGGAAAGTTCTTCCTTTTCATTTTTGAGACTAACAATTTGATTTTCCTCTTTCCTTTTTCTAATTAAATTAACTAGAGGTTTATCTATTTTGTTGGTTTTTTCATAAAACCAACTTTTAGTTTTATTTATTAATTCAATATTTTTTTTACTTTCAATTTTACTAATCTCTCCTTTTATTTTTAGAATTTCAAGTTTAGTATTTGATTGGGGGTTTTTAATTTGTTCTTTCTCTAGCTTTTTTAGTTGCAAGCCCAATTCACTGATTTTCTCTTTCTCTATTTTATGCAAATAAGCATCTAGAGATATAAAATTTCCCCTTATTACCACTTTGGCTGTATCCCACAAATTTTGGTATGTTGTCTCATTATTGTCATTCTCTTGGATGAAATTAGTAATTGTGTCTGTAATTTGTTGTTTCACCCACTCATTCTTTAGGATAAAATTATTTAGTTTCCAATTTGTTTTTGATCTATTTTCTCCTGGCTTTATATTGCATGTGATTTTTATTCCATCATGATCTGAAAAAAATACATTTATTATTTCTGCCTTCCTGCATTTGATTTTGAGGTTTTTGTGTCCTAACACATGGTCAATTTTTGTATAAGTTCCATGGACTGCTGAGAAAAAAGTAAACTCCTTTCTGTCTCCATTTAATTTCCTCCAAAGATCTATCATACCTAATTTTTCTAACATTTTGTTTACCTCCTTAACTTCTTTCTTATTTATTTTGTGGTTTGATTTATCAAGTTCTGAGAGAGGGAGGTTGAGATCCCCCACTATTATAGTTTTGCTGTCTATTTCTTCTTGCATCTCTCTGAACTTTTCTTCTAGGAATTTCCATGCTATACCACTTGGTGCATATATGTTTAGTATTGATATTGCTTCATTATCTATGGTACCCTTTAGGAAGATATAATTTCCTTCTTTGTCTCTTTTAATTAAGTCTATCTTTGCTTTTACTTGGTCTGAGATCAGGATTGCTACCCCTGCTTTTTTTTGTTCACCTGAAGCATAATAGATTCTGCTCCAGCCTTTTACCTTCACCCTGTATGTATCTCTATGTTTTAGATGTGTTTCTTGTATACAACATATTGTTGGATTCTGGTTTTTAATCCAGTCTGCTATCTGCTTCTGCTTTAAGGGAGAGTTCATTCCATTCACATTCACAGTTAAAATAACTAATTCTGTATTTCCTGCCATCTTATTTACCCTAACTTATGTTTTTCTCTTTCTTATCCCCTTTCCCTCCTCCCTACTATTTTGCTTTTGAAAACCACTTCCCTCAAACAATCCTTCCCCTTTAGAGCCCCACCCACCCCCTTTTCCCCCCTTTCCCTCCTGTTTCCTTATAAGTATGTCTATTATTCCCTCTGAGCCAAATCTGATGAGATGGAGATTAACCCAATTCTCATTCCCCTCCCTTTTCTCCCCTCAATCATTATAGGTTTTCTTTTCCTCTACATGTGATGTAATTTCCCTTATTTTACCTCCTTTTCCTCTTCTTCCAGTGTTATCCCTTTTCTACCTCTAATTTCTTTTTCAGTTTGTCATATCATAATAATCATAAAATCACAGTAATCATATCATAATAATCATAAAATCACAGTAATCATATCATAATCATAATGTAATAATAGATTCATAAAATCAACCCTCATTCTATAAGTATCTATAACATTAATATACTTCTCAAGAGTTTTTTTTTTTTTTCTTGTTACCTTTTTATGTTTCTCTTGTGTTCTGTGTTTGTAGATCAAATTTTTTGTTCAGTTCTGGTCTTTTCAGTAGAAATAGGTGAAATTCTCCTATATCATTGAATGACCATCTTCTTCCCTGGAAGATAATGCTCATTCTAGCTGGGTAACTTATTCTTGGCTGTAATCCAAGTTCCTTTGCCCTTTGGAATATCTGATTCCAGGCCCTTCAATCCTTCAAAGTAGAAGCTGCTAGGTCCTGTGTGATCCTAATTGTGGCTCCCCGATATTTAAATTATTTCTTTCTGGCTTCTCGTAATATCTTTTCCTTGGTATGATAGTTCTGGAATTTAGCCACGATATTTCTGGGGGACTTAATTTTGGGGTTTCTTTCGGGAGGTGATTGGTGGATTGTTTCAAGGAGTATTTTGCCTTCTGGGTCTAAAATATCAGGGCAGTTTTCTTTTATGATTTCCTGGAAGATAGTGTCTAGGTTCTGTTTTTCATCATGGCTTTCAGGAAGCCCTATAATCCTTAGATTGTTTCTCCTAGATCTATTTTCCAGGTCATTTGTTTTTCCTAGGAGATATTTCATGTTTTTCTCTATCTTTTCATTTTTTTATTTTTGTTCGACTGATTCTTGAAGTCTTGATGAGCCATTCATTTCCAATTGTTCGATTCTAATTTTTAATGTCTTATTTTCTTCAGTTACTGTTTTTAGTTCCTTTTGCAATTGACCAATTACATTTTTTTGTTCATTGCATTCTTTTTCCATTTTTTCTATTTTATTTTGCAGTGATCTCATTTCGTTTCCCCATGTTTCTTCTAACTCTCTTTTAAGATTTTTTATGTAATCTTCAAAGAAAGCCTTGTGGCATGGAGACCAGTTTATGTCTCTCTTTGGGGCTTTTTCTGGAGTTGCTTTACCTTTAGGGGCCTCAGGATTTGAGGTCTATTCTTCCCTCTCTCCATAAAAGTTGTCTATGGTGAGAGCTCTTTTTGGTTTTTTATTCTTTTTTTTTTTTAAAGGTGTGAGGTCAGTTTAGGGCAAAGGTGGGACAGCTGCTTTAATTTACCCTGGGGCAGTTCTGCTGATTGAGTTATTTCAAGAACTGAGCAGTTCTGCTGATTGAATTATGTCAGGTGCTGGGCAGTTCTGCTTTAGATCACCCTGGGGCAGTTCTGCTGATTGAATTATTTCAGGTACTGGGCAGCTCCGCTGATTGAATTATTTTTGGTGCTGATCAGTCCTGTTGATTGATTGATTGCTTTAAGGTGCTATGTAATGGCAGCTAGGTCCGATGCTCATCAGGGGTTCAGTGGTTCACAATCTATCCCCCTCAAAAGGCAGACCCTCCAAACCACCTGCCCACAATCAGGACAGATTGGTCCAAGAGGCCCACAGAAGACTCCCAGGTGTGTGAAAAGCACAACGCTCCCACTCCTGTTCCAACTCCTGTTCCAGCTCCCTGCTCCAGCTCCCTGCCCTGGTCTCCCTGTGCTGCAGTCTGGGTTCAGCAGACCACCCCCCTGCCCAATTAAAACAGACCTGTTTTGAGGTTCTTCCAGAGTATCTTCTTCTAGAATCGTGTTCTCCAGATATTGTGGATTTTTTTGCTTCAAAATCAGTCTAGAGGCTTCATATGTTGTTGGTTTGAGGGGAGGTTAGAGGAGGTTACAGAGACTCCTGTCTGATCTCCGCCACCATGGCTCCACCCCCGGAAGGAAGTCCGGAATATTATTGTTCTCTAAGAAACGACCAGCAGGATGATTTCAGAGAGGCCTGGAGAGACTTGCATGAACTGATGCGGAGTGAAATCAGCAGAACCAGGAGATTATTATACACAGCAACAACAAGACTATATGATGATCAATACTGATGGACATGGCTCTCTTCAACAATGTAATGTTTCAAACCAGTTCCAATTGTTTAGTGAAGAAAGCCATATACACCAAGAGAGAGGGATATGAAATGTGGACCACAACATAACATTTTCATGCTCTCTATTGATGTTTGCTTGCATTGTGTTTCCTTTCTCAGATTTTTTTTCTTGTAGACATGATTTTTCTTGCACAACAAGATAAGTGTGGAAATATGTATACATATATTTGATTTTTCAAGTATTTTAACATAATTAACATGTAGTGGATTTCCTGCTATCTAGGGTAGGGGTAGGGACTAGGGGAGTAAAATTTGTAATGGAAAGCTTTGTAAGGGTCAATGTTGAAGAATTACCCATACATATGTTTTGCAAATGAAAAGCTTTAATAAAGAGAAAAAAAATAACTTAAAAAAAAAGCCTCCCCTGCCCTAAAGAGTAATGTTAAATGGTTACCTGCTCCAAAAGAATTTATAGAAGAATTCAAAAAAAAAAAAAAAAACTTCAAAAATAAAATGAAAAAGACCGAAGGGGGAAAAATAAGAACAATCCAAGAAAAAATAAGATTATGACACAAAAATCAATCAACTAGAAAAGGAGACCCAGAGTCTTAAAGAAGAAAATGACTTTTAAAATTAGAATTGAAAAAGGGGAAGTGAGTGAAGTTATAAGAAATCAATAAATAATCAAACAAAACATAAAGAATGAAAAAACTGAAGAGAATGTGAAACATAAGAAAAACAACAGATCTGGAGAACAGATCAGGAAGAGAAAACATAAGAAAAATTGGACTGCCTGAAACCTATGATAAAAAAAGAACCTTGACACAATAATGCAAGAAATAAAGAAAATTGTCCTAAAATTATAGAAAAAGAGGGGAAAGTAGAAATAGAAAAAAAAATCCACTGATCACCATCTCAAAGAGATCCAAGAAGGAGAACATATAGGAATATCATTGCTAAATTTCTTTTTTTATGAGAATATATTATCTTTATTAACAATTTTAGGACAGATTCTATAAACTACAAAACTCATACATGTTTTTGCCATTGTGGAATTCCAATGTCAATAAACAAATGTGGGGAGAAATGAGAAGTCATTTCTCTTTTTTGAAGTCATGATTGTTTTTTGTGGTTGTGTAATATTCATTGTATATTTTTCATATAATATTCACTTTCTATGTTGTTTTCTTGGTTCTGCTTACTTTTTACTTTATTTCATTTAAGCCTACCTCAACTTCTCCCTATTCATCATATTTGTCATTTCTTAAAAGCATGTGATAACATTCAATTACATTAATTTACCACAATTTGTTATTCCTCACTTGATGGGCATCTACTTCATCATCATGATCATAAGGAGAGAAGTCATAATACATTTCAAAGCTTTTATAAATTTTCTTTTACAGGAAAACTTTTATAGACATCTGTCCAGAAATTGGAGAGAGAACCCTACTTTTTTTTTACCTGAGACAGCTAAATAGCATAGTGAACAGATTGCTGTGCTTCATATCAAGAAGCCTTAGAAATTTACTATCTGTGAGATCCTGAACAAATCAATTAACCAGTATGAGAATAATAACATTCACCTCTCACAATTGTTATATGGATCAAATGAGATAATAATTGTAAAGTACTCACTAAATGCCTGACATATATAAGTATGAGGATTAAATATGTGTTTTGCTGCTACTTGATCATTTTCAATCATGTCTGACTCTTTGTGACTTCTTTTCAGGTTTTCTTAGCAAAGATACTGAAGGGGTTTGCCATTTCCTTCCCAGCTCATTATACAGATGAGGGAACTGAGGCAAACAGCATCAAATAGCTAGTGAGTGTCTAAAACCAGATTTGAACTTTGGAAGATGTCATTCAAATTCTAGGTCCAGCACTCTACTGTACCATCTAACTGTCCCTATATAAAAGTTAGTTGTTATCTTTAGCATTCTCTAGCATAAATGGATACCAATGTCCTTAGTCAGTTTTTACCAAATAATTTTTTAACAGACTAAGTTGATCCTTCCAGTGTTGTAATAAGAGCAGTTCTTGTTTTTGTGACTTTTGTTCTTGAAGAGGGCTTTCTGTGTGTCTTGACTTGCAAATGAATTTGATTTAAGTGAGGCAGGACTGTGCAAAGTCATTAAGTTCAACTCTATCCTCCAGTCATCTGGAGGCAATGGCAAATCATAAATCAGGAAGACTGGACATGATTCTGGATTCAGTGGAAGGCCTTTTTAAGTTAAGGTCAGTTTTGCTGAGGCTACACCCATTCAGTGATTACAGGTAGGTAAGGAATGAGGCAAACCCTGCTCCCTTACAGGTCAGGTCAGTTTTTCCTGGAGAATTATTGTTAAGACCAAACTTGAGACTTTATTGGATTAGGAAACTAAAGGCTCACACTCTTGACATCACTTCCTGGTCATCTGAATTAAAACAGATTTCTCACACTGGTTGATTTCTGGATGAGGAAGCAGAAAAGGAGAAAAACATTGGTTCTAATTCAATAAATAATTATTAAGACATGAAAGAAATAATCAAGGGCAGCTAGTTGGTATAGTGGATAGAACACCAGCCCTAAAATCAGGAGGACACGAGTTCAAGTTTTACCTTAGACACTTAACACTTCCCAGGCTATGTGATTCTAGGCAAGTCACTTAACCCCAATTGCCTCAGCAAAAAAAAAAAGAAAGAAAGAAAGTAAGAAAGAAAAAAGAAAGAAAGAAAATAGAAAAAAAAGAAATAATCATTTCTCTCAGTCCCCTATACTAAGATACTTTTAAGGGGGGAAATAAGGAAAATAAAAAAATGGAATAAAAATAATCAGAACCTAATAAATCTAATATTATAGAATCAGCTAAATGTCCTAGTGGGAACTGAATTTTAAAAAATAAAAATTATTACCTTGTTGCAGATTTTTAGTTGGGAGCATGGTCAGAAGCCATAGAATTCAATCCACACCCAAATAAAATTTTCCTACATATTGTACTCAGGTATTCATACAGCCTCTGTTCTGGTTGGAGCCCTCCAGAATGGTGAATTGTAAACTGATGCAGTCATTCTGTAGTGTAATTGGAAATATGTCCATATAAACTCTTTGACCTAGCAATATGACTACTATAGCTGTATCCCAAAAGAGATAAAAAGGAAAAGGACCTACAAAGACTTGTTTAGTCAGTTGGGGAATGGCTGAAAAAAATTGTAGTATGTCATTATGATAGAATACTATGGTCCCTTTAGAAATGATGAGCAGGATGGTCATTAGTGAAATATACTGTGTACAGAGTAACAGCAATATTGTAAAGATAAGCTGTGAATGACTTAGCTATTCTTAGTAATACAATGATCCAAGGCAACTTTGAAGGATTTATGATGAAAAATTTTATTCATCCTCAGAGAAAGAACTGGTTGTGTCTGAAATACAAATTTGAAGCATACTTTTTTCCTCCTTTATTTTTCTTGAGGTCTTTTTTGAGGGGGGGTCTATGTTTTCTTTCACGACTATCATGGAATTATTTTGCATGACTACACATGTATAACATATCAAATTATCTACCTTCTCAGTGGGGGAGAGGGGAGAATTTGGAGCTCAAAGTTTTAAAAACTAATGTAACAAATTGTTTTATATGTAATTGGGGGGATAAAATGCTAAATAAATTTAATTTTTAAAAGAATTAATAAAAAAAGAAAGTTTCCCTTATACCAAATCTGTTTGCTTCTTTGCAACTTCTCCCCATTGCTCCTAGCTCAGAGTTCTGGGAACTAGGTAAATCAAGAATAATTACTCTTCTACAGGATAGTCTTTCAAAGCCTGAAGAACAGTTATCACATTCCCTCCAAGTTTTCATCCCTCTAAATACCCTCATTTCCTTCAATTAATTTTCAACTAATTCAACTAAAGGCAGCTAGGTGGCACAGGGGTATATCTAGGGTTAAGAGGATTTGAGTTCCAATACAATTTCAAACACTTACTAGCTATGTGATCTTGGGGAAGATACTTAACATTCTGTGCCTTAATTTCCTCATCCATAAAATGGCTATAATAATTGCTTCTATCTCACAGGATAGTTGTGAGGATAAAAATGAGATAATCTTTGTAAGGTGGTTTGGAAACTTTATCAATGTCTTTTATAAAATGTAGCACCTATGTTTCAAAAAAGCTATCTTTTCCTTTTTATATTATCTGTTCACAATAACTATACATTTTGGGGTGCTTTATGAGCTATTCATCATCATGTTTCCAGTCCCAAAGCTTCCTTCAGAAATCCATCCAGAAGACAATCTGAGACACTACAGTGAGGAAGCTCCAGAGATATAGCCATACCAAAACTGGAGCTTCCTCAAGTAGTTTCAGTCACAAAGAATTATTAAAAATATGAAAAGGACTTTTCTACTCTATGTGGATGCAGGACAAACCTCTCTTACAGGAGGAACTTGGGAGATATAACTTCCTGATTCATTTATGTTTTTCAGAACACAGAAACCCAGCACCTGTTTGTTCAGACTTTTTGCCAAACCATGAACCAAGAGCGGATTGGAATAAACAGATTGTTCCTAGATATATTCTACATGCTAATTCACCTGCTTTTAAACTAGTCCTTCGAAGTATTAAAAAGAAATATATGGGAAGAAAGTCAGGTTAAACTATTTCTGGTTATCATAATGAAAAAATTTTGTGCTCAGACAGTCAGGCACCTTGTGGAGTAAAATTCCACTTTATTGGCATATACTTGGAAGAATGGACTAAAGTAGAAGCAAAAGAGCTTGCAGCAGGTAAAAGCCTGAAGTATATTAGCTCCATTCTGCAAAATTGCAGCTAGGGCAAAGGATTTTACTTTGCTATATAATATAGTCAGAGGTATCTTTGAAGCAATTTTGGAACAAACTCCCTTTGCCATTGAAGATTTAACAAAACAATTAAATGCAAACCAAGACCAAGCAGAATGATGGCAAAGGACACATCGGACTTGTCCTTCAGTGTAACTACGAAAAAAATTGCTGACTATTTGAAATGGCCAGCAGACAAAGCACTCCTTCCTTGAATAGGAAGTGTCTCTACAAATTGGTCACAAAGTTCCAGTGTGTTGCTGAAAGCATATTCCCTCAAGATGGACTTCCTCAGGATAACAAATTAGAAAGGAACAGGCTTCAGCAAAAAAAATTGTTTCTTGAAATTGAAATTGCAAAAAGAGAAAGGGGGAAAAGATGAAAAGCAGAATATGGAGACAGCTGTGACTTTTGAGAAAGACAGATCAAGAACCACAAAAAGAAAGATGAATAAAAAGAAGATGAGTACTGATTCTTCTTTTCCATGAGATAAGGATGTCTGATACAACTATTTCCTTAAGTTCTCAAAACATCAGCTCAAGGGGAACATGTAAAAGAAAAAAAAGGTCAAAGACCAAAAGCCATAGAAGTAACAGATGGCTTCAAGGAGCCAAATAAGAAAGCTGAAACAGAGACTCAAAAGAATGAAAAAACAAGGATTGACAGGCCTTGAAATGCCAATCATCAACAACAACAAAAAAGATGCTTGCAAGAAGACCAATGATCTGCAAATGAAAGATTTGTACACCACACTTCAGAAGAATACAAAAACTCCTGTTGTGAAAGGATTGCCAGCACATCCTATTATTTCCCCAAAGGAAGAAAATAATGGCATAGATATCCCTAAAATGATCACAAAGCAAAGGAAGTAAGTTGTTAATGAAAACAAATATGTTGCTCCTGAAATAGCCTGGAAGATTTCTTCAAAAATGGTTAATCTGAAAGAGCTACAATTAAGTACAACCAGTGAACTAGAGATAAAGCGTCAGGATATAGATAACATGATAATGATTAAAAAAAAAAAAAGAAACATAAGTGAGTTGGTACAGTGTTCTTCCTCCCCAGCAAGATAAGACCAAATTACCCAAGAGAGAAAGGGCAAAAAGTACAGAAAACCCAACAGACTGTGATTTTCTTCCCCTCAAAAGAGATTAAACTGGAGTGTCAGGACATCAACGGGTTCCTTAAAGAAGAAAAATGAATTTTTTTGGTCGCTAGAACAAAAGATACTTTTCAGACCTCTAGGTAGAAGAATGAAAAGAAACTCAAGAAATATGTTTAGTGCTTTCTAAGTGTTAGACCTGGTTTTCTGAGTGATCTTTGAGGATTCCAACTTCCAAAAAAAAGAGTAGGTAGAAGAAATATTTTCCAGCACAGGACAAATAAACATTCCAGAATGTCATTAGCAAGACATCATATTAAAAATATTATTTTTTCAGTAATAAAAACTGAGTTGTGGCACAAGAACCAGTTCAGAAGCACAGTTTCGTTTCATTTGATAAAGGATCCTGTGAAGAAAATTCATGGTGTTGGAAAGAAATTGAAAGACTTCTAATGAAAATGACTGTAGAACAGACTAGATCTTGAAAACATGAATCTTTTGACCAAAACCTTTCTGTATTTGTGCTTACAAATTGGGATTAACTAATGAAATGTGTTAGCTGTTCTGGGTTTCTTGCAACTGTGAGTCACTTTTTTCCCCTTTTTTATGTAAATAGTATTCTGTTTTTTCCAATTGCATGTGGAGACACTTTCAACATTCATTTTTTCTAGGATTTTGAATGCTATATTTCTCTCCCTTGCTCCTCCCCAAAACAGTAAGCAGTCTGATATATGTTGAGGATATTTCCACATTGGTCATGTTGTGAAAGAGGAAACAGAACAAAAGGAAAAAACCACATACACAAAAAGTAAAGATGCTTTGGTCTGAGCTTAGACTCTTTATCAGTTCTTTCTGATTAAAATTGTATGGCTAACCTTGGGGCAGGAAACTACATTTTCTTTGAATTATTTCTTTCTCAAAAAAAGAGAAAGAAAAATTATATTTAAATTTATACTTATATATTCCAGATTAGATGATGATATTACTAAATAGGTGAAAACTTAAAGGACTCTTAGGGCAATTACACAACAAAACTAATAAACGTTGGCTAAAAGAGACACATAAAAATTAATGAAAGACATACACATGCATATGCATTCAATGCAAAAGTTTAAAAATTGGGTCAGTGATGTAAGTGACATTATTTATAAGTAGGAAATTTCAATGCAAGCTAAGACACAAACATATAATTATACTATTGGATATTCTGCAATTTACTTATGCCCTGTAACTTCAGCTCTCATAATTATTGAGTAGCAAGACAAGTTCAGGCACAAAAAAGAATGAGTTAAATATATTTATACATATATAAACATATATATCACTTAATTCCCATATTCCTAGAGCGTAAATGAAAATTCACATTCAGAGTGCTAATATGAGGATTTTTTTTAAAGCTACACTGTCACCATAGGCCTTTGAGAATTGAAGAGAAAAAAAATAACTATCAAGAGAGCTGTCAAGTTATAAAGTTTTTTTTTCAAAACTTGGATTTTGCAGAAACTTAATTTTTTTCCCATGGAAGAAAACTGAGATACCAGTGGTAGATCTGAGAAAAAATAAATGAATGAATAAAGCATTTATTTACACTTGTTAAGTACAAAGAACCATGCTAAGGATGGGGAATGCATATAAAAAAATAAGACAATCCCTGTCTTCAAGGAGCTCACATCTTAATGAAGAAGACAATATATATGATAAGTTTCAACATCAAGTCAGATGGAAAGCTTTTTTAGTTTTTAAGGTACAGCAGCAAAACAGTTATTAATGCCTCTTCTTCAAATTATATCAGTTTCTAATTTTAAATAATCAGGTCCAGATTAGTGTGACTATTGGATTTCTATAAAGCGGTTACATATATTTGAATTTGTGCTATTTGAAAATCTAATTATATAAAATATTTGATTGGTTCTAGCACAATGAAGATATGCAGTGTGAATATGAATTATGCAATCACTTTATGGTATTCTTTATTCCCACTAACCAGAACCTAGCTTTATTTGACAGTGCCAAAAACTTTCTTTTCTAAGTCTTCAATAAGTATGGCTGTAAAAGGGAAGAAAATAAACACTTATTGAGCACTTTTCATGTTCCAGGTACCATACTAAAGAGTGCCCAAAGATGATCTCATTTAATCCTCACAACTCTGAGACAAAGGTTTTATTATTATCCTCATTTTAGCATTGAAGAAAATGACAAATTAAGTGATTTGTCCAGAGTCACACAGCTACAAAGAACTCAGCTCCTCTTAACTCCAGTAATCTCGATTGTACCACCTAGCATCCTTCTACCTCAGTAGTTGCCAGGCTGCATCTCCAGGGGCTGAGGTTCCTGGGCTGGACTCTGAGGTACAAGGTCCAGGACTTTCTCCATCAGCACTGAGGAGAGCTGGTGGTCAAGATGGACTTACCAGCACAGGCTCTGCCCCAGATTGCCCTGGGCTTCAATAAGGCTAGTTTGCTTATCCTGTGTGGGTGCAGCAGTTGGTTGGGATAGCTGGTCCCTTCTCCCCAGGATCTGCCCTTTGGATGAAGGTCAGCTTTGAATTAAATTCAAGCTGAATTAAATGATTTGGAAGTAAGTTGGTAGGCAGGAATTTTATTCTAAAGAGTGCACAAAAGCGGTTATGTGTTTTTCTCCCTTTTCCCATCAATGTTGCTGGCTGACTGACTTTTCAATCAGTATCAGACCAGCAAGTAATGGTTTTAAGTAATTGTTGTACCATGCCTGACCTCCCTGATGCTGACTGACAGCTCAGTCACTCAGTAATAAAAGTACAAATTCTAGAGGATTCTGGAAGCATAGGATTATCTGAATTATTCTCCCTTAGAAAGAAAGAATAACACAACCACAACTCATATTTATAGAGCACTTTAATATTTACATTCACTTTCCCCATGATGGTTTTGTGAGATAGATGGTGGTTCCCCAATCCTACACACACACACATTTTAGAAAAAGGATTATGATGGAGTGAAAGTGCTGCCTTCCTTCAAGTCTAGCATTCTTTACCACACAGACAAAAAGAGTCAGTGCTATTCTGAAAATGACTGAACAAAGCTGAAGCTCGGGTTTCTCCTTCGTGTTTCCTTCCCCATGATGTTTTACACAGGTAAAAGGGGCGGAGGATACTGACAGTCAGGGGCCAGATACACTAGAAGACAGCAATTCCACCAAATGCTATAACATTCTCCCCAGATGTGGCAGAATGAGCATGACTTGGTTTAGAACACTAGTCAACCCAAAAGTAAACCAAAACTGGCTGTAAAATATTCCCAAGAGACTTTGTAGCTACCCCTAAGCCAACCTGTGGTATTTTTTCAAAGAAGCAAAGGAAGATATTTTGCTAACTTTCCAGATGTCTGCCTACGTGAAAATTTCTTTCCTCTGCTACACCTTCCATTTTCTCATTCCAGTCCATGTTAATCCATCTTTCTCTAGGCCTTATCATCATTTGATCACCCTTCCTCTCTACTTTACAAGAACAACAAGTTTTTGTTAACATGCAGTTCATCTGTTTCATCACTAAGCACTAACTAAACCATGATTTTTTCCTTTACATATTACCTTTCTTGCAACTCTCTTCAATATAATTGATCATTTTTCTCATATCCTATGATATCTGACAACTCCCAAGATCACAATGTCAATACCAAGGCCAATAACTGTTGTGTTTTTTTTTTCTTTTCAGTAATAGCTTTTTATTTTTCAAAATATATGCAAAGATAGTTTTCAACAGTCACTCTTACAAAACCTTGTGTTTCAAATTTTTCTCCCTCTCTTCTCCCCACCTTCTCCCCTAGATAGCAAATAATCCAATGTAGGTTAAACATGTGCAGTTCTTCTATACATATTTCCACATTTATCATGCTATACAAAAAAAATCAGATCAAAAAGGAAAGAAAAAATGAGAAAGGGAAAAAAGGAAGTAAACAACAACAAAAAAGGTGAAAACACTACGTTGGGATCCACAATCAGTCCTCAGTTGGATCCAGATGGCACTTTCTCTTTCTATCTCACAAGTCTATTGCAATTGGCAAGGTCAATGGTTGTGACAAAAATGACAGTGACTGGTTAGGTTAATTCAAGATTAAGATAGAGAATAGTGTTCATATGCCCTAGAGTTCAGCATCATTGTGCTATGGATATTATAGTGTCCAGATCACAGCCTTCTGATAATATTGAAAAAAGTTGAAAGGACAAAATAAGGCCTTTAGGTTTAATAACTCTGGATTTCTTTGCTCCTTTTAGCAGTCTATTTTATTCAGAACAAAAGTAGGAAATAAGTAAATTTCTGAGTCATGGTAAAGAATGGGCTGCATCGTTTGGGGTTCCTTGAGGATATTTTTCCTGACATAATTTTTGTCTCTACTCCAGTACTAACAAGCAGGTAAACATTTGGAGGAAAGAGTGTATATATTTTCTCATCTATTTCTCAAATGTCTGCTATCTTGTTGTCTTGCTTTCTTGTGATTATGTGTTGAGAGATCAGTCTTCCATATGATTAGAAGGTCTTTCAGAGATAATTTTGCCTTCATTGTTGAGGGGATACTTTTTTTCTGAGTCTGTCCTGTGACCCTAGAGGTATTTTTTGAAAGTGCAAGCAAAGCACAGGAAGAGCCAACACACTTTCTCTTCCTACAGATCAACTTTAAATCCTTGCTTTGTCATCATTACTTACTAATCTCTCATTCTTCAAAGATCACACCATCTCCAGCACTTAAACACTGTCATATTCTGACATCTACTTTATAATGATATAGACTCAAAAGGAACTTTAGAAATAATCTAATCCAATACCCTTTGGCCCTCTCCTACTTTCTTCCATGATTTCAAGTATTTAACTCTTCACCCCAATCCCTTCCATTATCTCTGGTGATTTCAGTATTTATGCTGATTTTTTTTATTCTTCTTCATCAAGCAATCCAACTCATGATCTCTATTTTTACACTATTTCAATGACTTGGAAGAAATATGAGATTATACCTCACCATTCTTCCCCTTCCCCTCACTCCAAACTCAGAACTCAGGATATATCCTGGACTCAGAAATACTGCTTTTTTAAACTAATTTCACAAGTTTCACTAATGCATCAGTGGGGATCACACTCTCTAATTGAATGGAACTCAGGTCTTCCTGTCTCCAAGCCCAGCACTCTATCTACTGAAGCAACTAATTGCCTCCAAAGCACTAAATAAGTGCTATTATTTAGCACTTACTTTTTATTGTTGCCATCATTAAATTCTCAAGCATTCCTATTTCTTCCCAGCTATCCTTCTTAAATCCCAAAGAATCCTGTTCAACTAATTGGGTAAAATTATTCCAATCTAATCACATCCAAGGTGGAAGGGGCAAGCAGGGAAAACTGCGTTCTCCTTGTTCTCTAGAAGGCATTCCCTTCAGGGATATCATGCATTGTGGGGAGAGAAGGACAAAAGTATTCACATCAGATAGAATAATAAAATCATCTATCCCAACTGTTTTATGCTTTCTTTTTCTCCTAAAAATATCTCAAGAATCATTATACTTAATTACTTTTGATTCCTTCTTAACACAGCATTTACTAAGAACACCTAAACAAAAATAAATATACTAGAGGGAAGATAAGAAATCTTTTCATTTAATGCAGCTGAATTTAACATCAATTCTCGTTTGTATGGTTTTTTTTGTCTTTGTAAGTCTAAACTGTTGCCATAGAAACTGGTGTCTATCTAAAGAAAAAAATCTAAGCAAAACATGGAATTATTGCTCATGATATTCTCATAAATGTGAATGAGCATAACAGTCACTCAGAATATAAATGTTTAGGGAACAGACAATATTTTACATGACTAGTATACAGAAATGGAAAGAGATAAACTAACAGATAGATTGAACATTTATTGTTTACAATGTGCCAGCACTTATCAGAGTCTTTATTGCATAGTAGGTGCTTAAGAAAAGCTTGTTGACTGACTGCTACCATCCATTGTGTTAAATTGTTAAATGAAGGTGATACATATAAAAGCAAATAATATAGTCTCTGCCTTCAAGATGTTACATTCCTACAGGGAAGTCAATGCATAAATATGGCAAGAGTGGACCGGGCTGAAGAAACTGAAGAAAGAAGCTTTGGAGGACTAGTTCCCATCTATATAAGGCAGAAAGCTCACGAACAGGAAAGAAAGATGTTGGGGAGTCAGAGGTCAAGTCTTGGAGAATCTAACTTAAATCAGTTTAAATATCTATTGTCTTTAACAATTAACATTTTTGTTGATTCTTTTTTAAAATGCCATTAGATGTACACTTTGCTTTGAATTCACAAGATCATGCTTCAAAGATCTGGAGCACACTGTTGGGAAAATGGCTTATTTTCATAAGATAGGTCTTGCTAACAAAGAAAACTTAATATTTCTGCTCTAAGTCTTTCCTCTGGCTGAATGGAAATTGGATATGCATTTGTTCACATTTTTTCCATAAAAATATCTGAACCATTTAATGTGAAACAAATAAATGAATATAGTTAAATAAAAGCAGGTAATACTTTATAAATTTTTCCCAAGCAAAAAGTTGAAAATCTACATGCAGTTGGTCCACAGATTCCAAATAGGATATGCCCCCTGGAATTTAAGAACAAGGTCAGGACTTCACCTTCCAAAATTGAAGTTAATGTGAATAAACATAAAATGAGTGAGATTAGCCATCTGCAAAAGTAATCTACCCTGAAAAATTTTTAGATGTGTTGCTAATGAAGAGTTACGGCAGATAACTGATTCTCAAGGACCCCAGGGAGCCGACCTATCTAAAATATCTCATTAGGAAGTCTCCAGTCTGAAATGTCACCAATGTAAAATAAGCTATAATCTTGGAAATTGAAACATGAGGCAATGAAAAAGAATATATTAAAAGAAGATATGGAGAATAAAGAATGTTTCAGTTACTGTTCAGAGAAAAAAATGCTCTAATCCTAAATGAACATTATCTTAAACAGAAATATTTTTTCTGGTAGAAAAGGAAAATTCACCCTGGCTGCAATGGCAAATCTAGCTACCCTGGCTAGCCAGCTAGAATTATCCCTTATTATCCATTTCCTGTAGTCTTTTCCCCTGATCACCAAACAAATTTCTGATCCATAATTTGGTCTCCTGCTTAATTGGGGGGATAGTAGTAGGAGGAACATTAGTTTAACAAAAAAAACCTTGCAAATTGAAAAAAAAAGTGGGGGGGGGGAAGAAAACTCAAGATAACCTGGAAGCTATGATGAAAAAAAAATCAAAATAAGGCATTATGGAAATTCTATTTAAATGCTTAAATACTTGCAATCTTGATGCACTACATTTTGAACTAAAGATGGATGATGACAATCTACTAATTTGTCTTGCTATTTCTCATCATTCTACCTCATAAATCTCTGTCAGTTTAATCTTCCTAAAAATTCAGCATTCAACATTGCATTTTTCTGATCATTTAAGCTATCTGTCAATGATCTCCCACTGCTTATTTTTTTTATACTTTTCCTTTGAATGAAGATAGGCAATTTTTTTGCAACCTTTAGTCTTAAAGAGTTGTCTGGGCCACTGATAAGTTAAATGCCTTGTCCAAGGTCCAATATACATTTAGTGATGGGATTTGGACCCAGGTCTTGTTGATTCAGTGCTACTCCCTAGCCACTATGCCATCCTGTTTTTCACATTATACCCTGATTGTAGAATAAAGTTTAAAATTCTTAATCTGGCATCAAGGTCATCTATAAACTAACCTTAACTTGCCTTTTTAATCTCTACTTCTAGTACTCAACTTCTCAAACCCCCTCAACTAAGTTAAATGACTTTCCCCCACATATACCTAATGTTTTCCTTCCTTTGAATTTGTTCCTATGATTCTACCAATTCCTTCTTGCTTATTCAAATTATACCTAAATCTCAAAAACAATTCAGATTTCACCTCCTATTTGAAGCCTTCCTTGCTTACTCTAACAAATAGTGAATTTTCCCTCCAAACTCTTTCAGCACTTATTTGTATTGCTCATTAGTTGCTTACCATATATAGGAACAATTTTTGAATTAAAGTCTTTTGAATATTTAGTCTATCCTGCTTCCCCAGCTGTGCCTCCACCCTAATCCATTTCACTCCCTCCCCAATCTTTTTTGGCTGCTGCATATTCTCAGAGGCCCTTAATATTATAAGATTAATAGGTGTTAAAGACAATTAGCAGATACCTAATTGAAGTTTTCTTCCTGATATAATCAGAAGAAATTTTAAAAGCCTGATTAAAAAGGGTGAGAGCTTTTTAATTCGTGGGGAGAATTGAAAAAGGAGAGAAAGTGAGTCTGTCTTAGAAATATTCATACTGGTATTAGACGTGGGGGGAAGGATTTGAACTTTGTGGAATATTCTGCAAGAGATGGCCCTATGAATCTCTATCTATGCTTTATAGGGAGCAACCTCAATCTAACACTGGAAGTGAAAACTCACTTAAAAAGATTTCTAAAATCTGACTGCAATGAAAAGGTAAATTGCCTTTATTGTTAAATTTGTGTGCAATATAAATATATGTACATATAAATATATATACATATATAAGGTGCACCTAAAGATATATACATACATGTGAGTATATGTATTCATATTTATGTATGTTTAATATGCATTCAAGTCCACTTCCGTCAGTTTTCCTTCCCGGTAAGGTTAGAGATCATGTCTTATATTTTCTTTTTCATAACCCTCCCTCCAAGATGTGATAGAGGCCTAATAAATAAATATTTGTGGCTTTGATTTGTTTTACTGTTCGTTGAGGTGATCCTCTAGAAAGAAAAACTTCATGAAAATCCCTTGAAGTTTCTTAAGATGACAGAATCGTCACTATGGTAAAAAAAAATGCTTTTCTTTTTTTAAAAAAAATTATTTTATTTATTTTTGTTACATTTTTAGTTCCAAGCTATTTTTCTCTCTTCTTCACTACACATTACAGGTCAACAATTGACAGGACATATATGTGAAACCAATACAAAACATATTTCCTATACCAGTTTTCTCTCTAGAGGTAAATAGAATTTTCATAGTTTAGGTTTTTTGTTTGTTTGTTTTTTTTTTCCTGAGGCAATTGTTGTTAAGTGATTCGCCCAGGGTCACACAGCTAGGAAGTGTTAAGTGTCTGAAGGTCAAATTTGAACTCAGATCCTCCTAACTTCAGGGCTGGTGCTCTATCCACTGCACCATCTAGCTGCCCCATAGTTTAGAGTTGATTAGAATTTTCATATAACTCAGAGTACCTTAGTCATTCACAGTTACTCTTCTAAACAATATTGCTGTTACTTTTTATAACATTTTCTTGGTTCTGTTCATTTCTCCCTTCATTATTTCATTCACATCTTTCCATGAGTTTCTAAAATCAACCTGTTCGTCATTTCTTACAGCATAGTTGTATTCCATCATAAGCATATACCATGATTTATTTAACCATTCCTCAATTAATGAACATCTCCTAAATTTCCAGTTCTTTTCCACCACAAAGAGAGCTGCTATAAATATTTTAGAACATATAGTTTCTTTTCTTTTTTCCCTGATCACTTTGGGAGTATTACTAAGTCAAATAACATATTATTTCTATGTGTGTATGTACATATGCATGCTAAATATGTGTACATGATGTGTATGTTCACAATTTTACTGAGTGTATTAAGTGTCCAAATTTTCCCACATACTTTCCAACATTTGTCATTTCCCCCTTCTATCGTTTTAGCCAATCTGATGGGTGTGAGATGGCACCTCAAAGCTTTAACTTGCATTTCTCTAATCAACAATGATTTGGAATACTTTTTCTTATGATTATATATCATTGATTTCTTCTTCTTGCCTTTTTATATTCTTTTGGGAATGATTCATGTTATTACAAATATGACTCCATTCTCCATATATTTAAGAAATGAAATTTTATCAGAGAAACACATAGTAAATAGCAAAGAAATTCATTTATCCAAATCATAGTGAAATGCAAGTCAGAGAAAGAGAATATATATCAGACAATACAGAGTAAAGAAACTCTCCAATTGGAAGCAAGCTCCCTCAATTCAATCAAGAGAGAAAATTTTAGATCTCACTCAAGGGGAAACTCCTAAAAGTTTCTAGTATAGCAATAAGGACATGGTGGAGACTCCTAGTTCCTTCCATTATCTTCCCAGAATTTTTTCCTTCAGCAATGTGAAGTGGAGAGGGCCTTTAACAGCTTTCTTATCAATGCTGGAAGTCAGAGGTATACAAAGTGACTCAGAGTTCAAAGACTGATAATGTATAGAACTCCTTACTCTCACCATTTCTGTCCAGCCTTTCTTGCAGGACAGGGAATTCATCTTCACTAATGAAAAGAGAGTCGCATACCCACAAAACAAATCAGTTTGCAGTTATTTTAATTGTATGCAATGTCTCTTTCTCACTTCTGTTCTCCCTTTGTATAAATTTTGATTTTTGCTCTAACAAATCGGTGGTCTGACTACAGGTAGATAATAGATTCAGTAATAACCTACACACAGATAATGGATTCAGTAATAACCACCACATCAGGAATGAGTTAGCTCCTACCTGTTAAAAATGATTATTTTCATTTTTGTTTTGTTATTTGATGTTCATAATATCCCTCTCTGATTCTTTTCTTGAAGAAAGTATTTACCAAAAGATTTCTATATAATTAAAAAGACCTTGGCCTTCCTCAGCTACTTAATGAAGCTGATATACTACTAGGCATAATTATAAACATGTGTTTCTTTTCTTCTCTCATTTCTTTCTTTAAAAATATATTTTATTGATATCTTCTTTTTTTTAATCACCTAAGTTTTCTCCCATATTCCTTCCTCTTTTTTCCAGTCCCTTGAAACAAAAAAAAATTGTTTCTCATTTCAAACCCTTAAGCCATACTTTTTAATATATTTTAATTATCTTATCTAATTCTCTTTATATTAAAGTTCCCAATTAGTATATACTGATACAATTTGGAAAGATCTATCATGTTCTACATAGAATTTCTCTATCTCTTCATTCACTGCAACAGAAGTTGGTGTTTAACCCAAAATTACTTGCATGGTGCTACTTTTTTGTAAACATATGACTACTATATTGGAAAATGCCTAAATGTCCTATGAAATTATGTCTTAGGCAGATTTCTTTGGATGTTTGATAAAACTTTCTCTTTATTTGTTTTTCAAAGGAGAACATGTAAACCATCCTCTCATTTTACTACAACATCCTTTTGTCTTGTAGCTTTTTTTGTAGCAATAATGTCAAGACTGACGTGATTCATTTTCTTCAATATGTCCATTTGTTAGTTATTAGATAAGCATTTGTGGTACCAATAGTTAATATTTTAATTTAGTTAGTATTTATATCTAGTTTAATAATTGTTATTATAAGTACCTTCTATCCCCTTTCCCATCTTCTGTCATCATTGCTTAAGTGGTAAGAAGCCTCCATAAAACTGAGAGCCAATTTAGTTTTTCTCTTGGCATTATGAATTACCATGGTCAAAAAATTTATTGTTAAATGTCCAAGTCGGTTCTCAGAAAGCAGATACAGACTTTTGCCAGAGTTTTACTGTAATTTAAATAGGCTCCCCTAAATTTCCATATATAATTCAACTACCAAACTATTTATATCCTAAAGATCATGTCAAATGGTGAGACACCTGGATTTTCAAAAGCATTTGACAAGATTTCTAGCACATCGAAAATGTTTCTCTGCAAATATGGAAATTCATGAAGTCGAGGAAGGTTATACCAATATGAAACCAAGTATCCTGAATAAGAATGTTGATGATCATGGTAGAAAATAGTTTTGTTTTATAAATGGATCTTGGATTGCTCTTGTTATCACTTCTCTGGCAACTGAGTGACAGAGAGGATATTTATATTGGCAGGGAAAGGCCTGCTTGTCAAACAGTGCTTTCCCTGATAAATTTAGGTCAGGAAAAGAAGCAATGAGGTTTTCTTCATGGGAAAGAAAGCTTGTATGAATTAGGATAGAGTAAGGAAAGTAAGACTGGAAGAACATCAGATACAATGAAGGCAGTAATGTAAGTGAAAACAATATTAAAAAGCAATTGAATTTAATCAAACGCAATGAGCAATCTTAGTAATGATATCCAAAGTTGAAACAAATTTTTCATTATAAGAAGCATCATGAAGCAACACATAGAATACTAAACTTACAGTCAGAAAAATTAGGTTCAAATCCCACCTTTGACTATGATATTGTTGGTGTTGTAATCATTGTTTGATGTTGTATTTAAAATGATTGAAATCAAATATGGAGTCACTTGGACTAAGCAGACCTGATGCCATCTAGCACCAATTAACTGTCTTCAACTTAGTCCTCTTATTAGATTATATAATCTTGCCACCTGATTCCCAGGTGTTCCTTCCCCATGTTCCTTCCCCAACACATCTCCCTCCCCTTCAGGCTGCAGTGAGATTCTTGCATGTGGGGACAAAAGTCCATCTGTTTATGTGCTGTACGGTGTATGTATGCTTTGTTTGCCTGCTTGCTATTGTGATTGTATCATTTCTTAAATACCCATTTTATAAAAATCCTGAATCTAGGTATTCATTCTAGTCCATGAAGACAAAGTAAAACTATACACATACATAATATACACATGTGTGTGTATATATATATAAATATAAACATATACATATATATATATATATACACTCACAGCAAACTAGAAGGTTAGAAGGCAATGATGGCCTTGCACTCTTACCTTAGCTTTGCAGGATAAGACCCTAAGGATCTTGAAAGCATAAATGAAACTGCAATGCTTTATACCCACAAAGCCCTTTATGGTTTATTGGGGGGGAAGAAGGGAAAAAGCATTTATTAATTAACTAGTATGTACTAGGCACTATGTGTAGGTCTTTACAAATATTATCTAATTTGATCCTCACAACAGCACCACCTAGAAGGTACTATTTTCCCCATTTCACAGATGGGGAGAATGAGGCAGACAGAGCAAGGTTGCATGACTTGCTTAGGGTCACAAAGATAGTATTTGAAGCCAGAATTGAATTCAAATCTTCCTAACCCTATCACCTTATCCACTATATCATCTATCTGTTGGAAAAGCTATTCCCAAAATGATTTGAGAGGTTGCAAGTTGACCATTAGGAATTGTACAGAATTAAAAGACTTTTTAACCTAAAGGCATATAGAGTCTTGAAATAAAAGCTTCTCTTCTTCTAGCTGGAAGAAATTTGTTTATATGTTTGTGTTTAAGACTTTATTCTTTTTTCCTGTTGTTGTCCAACAGCCTTGGTCTGACTATAGTTGCTCATAATCTCTAGTTATGATTAAAGAGCCATCAGCCTACCCTTGTCAGAAGAGGCTTTCTTTTACATAAGAGCTAAAATAGACTTGAAGAGACAAAGCCCAGAAATAGGTAACAAGGAGAACCTCAATAAATGATTAGACAGTGAAGATGGTTAATAGTCATCAGATGAAGAAACATCCAAAAAAGACTGGGTGTTCAGTGGCAATTATGAAACCATCACAGGTAACGAGCCTACCAAAGCGCAACAAGATGTGCTGTAACTTTGGCACTGTGGGTGCCACATGTCTTTCCTATTTAAATACCCTCAAACTATGTGCTTTGACTAGCAAAGAGTGCTCCAGGCATGGGGACAACCAATGAACATGCTTAGAGTTGGGAGATGGAATATAGTGATTGAAAAATAGCAAGGAGGCGAGTGTCACTGGATCACAGAACATATGGAAGGGAGTAAGGTGTAAGAAGACTGGAAATGTAGTAAGGGGCAAGATGAGAAAAAATTTAAAAAACTATAGGAAGTGGAACCAATGAGAAAGAATTGTAAATCCATGAATTTGGCTTCAAATATTTACTAGATTGTGAGCCTGGGCAAATCACAACGTCTATTTGCCTAAGTTGACTGACCTGAAAAATGAAGATCATATTAGCACCTTCCTCCCAAATTTGTTTGTAAGGATTAAATGAAATCATATTTATAAAATGTGTAGCATAGCATCTGGCACTTAGTGGTACTTAATTAATACTTAATTATTTCTCCCTTATGCATCTCCTTCTTTCCTTTCCCTTTTCCCTTCCCCTTCCCTTCCCTTAGTATTATGTGAGCAATATGTATTCTTCATCTTCTTGTTTTCCATTGTGGTTATTGATGGAATGGTCTCTTGAATGGGCATAGCTCTCATTAGAGAGATCCAATAGAATTATGAGATTTAATGCAATCAACCGTGCCATTTACAAGCAGGAACATATGGGGATCCTCATCATCTCACATGATTTCTCTTCTTTTTGTATTTTACAGAGTACTTCTTTCATGACTGTGGCAAATATTTTTTGGCAAGCATATGTTTCCTTTTTAAGACCTTGATACAATACTCAAAGGATCATAAAACAAAGTTTTTATTATATTATTCAAGGAATTTTGTATGATCTTAAAACATACATGGGAGATACTTCTTTGAAGGAGAATCTGTTCCCAAGCCAAATACTTTTTTAATCAAAACAAAACATTCTTAGAGTTCTTTATCTTCTACATCTTGAAATTGTTGTGAGTGTAAAGATATAATAGCCTTGTATGGAAAAACACTTGTAAAAGCCTACTTGTACTTTTCTCTTTTTCCATAAAGGAGATGTCTGCTCCATGCATATCAAGATGATTCTTCTAAAAAAAATGTTTAAAGACCAAAAACAGATGGATATATTTGGATAGCAAGTAAGCTGAACTAAAAATCCTAAAGTGAAGAGACAGATCTAACTTTGTAGGCATCATCGAGATTTGGCAGAATGGTACCCATGAATGGCACATGGTTTTGGAAAAGTCTGCCCTATTTTAAAAAGGAGCAGAATATGTAAATGAAGGACAGCCCTGTATACTTACACATTGTATTTCATAGAATTATGTATTATTATTAACGTATTTATTAATTAGGGAAGATGTTAGCCATTTTTCCTAATTCACCTTAATTTTGAAATCAGCGAGTATCAAATTTACTAGATTTCATAGATCTTGTCAAGTTCTTAATAGAATTTCTTTACAAATATGAACATAGGATCTTAAGTATGTTTAAAAGCTTAGTAGTACATAAAGGACTTTGTTTTAAAAGAGAGATTTGTCTTTCATCTCAAGATAGAAATGAGACTAGTATTCAGAATCTTTAAATATGGGAGGAGGGAATATCAAGAAGGCCCATTCTTATCTGAGCTGGCTATCCTGAGCCAGTTTCAGGTAAAGGGCATATGTTAGCATGTAGGGAGTTTTTTTGTTGTTTTTTTTTTATTATATTAAGAGCATAAGAGTAGTAAGAGGAAGAAATGTGAGAAGGCAGTAAAAAATATTAAGGAAAAAAAGAAGAGGACAGATAACAGGAAAGTTCCAGATGTCTCGTCTAGGAATCTAAACTGGGCAAGTCCTAGGAGAAGGCTTTTGACAAATGTCAATAAGGAACCAAAAGATTTAGGGGGAAGGTAATTGGGATTAAGTGGCTTTCCCAGAGTCACATAGCTAGTAAGTGTAGCTAGTAAATATAAGAAGGGACAAGATGAGGAAAATAAAGAGGAACAGTAAGAAAGAACTTGTTTTCTCCTGAGGGAATCTGAAGATGCATTTTAAGAAGACAACTAATATCCACCTGGGATAAGATGAAGCCATAACCATAACCATCCTTGTCTTTTCATTACTCTTCTAAAAGACACTATAGGAACATGCAAACCAATGAACTGATAAAATTTTAAGTCTAATCGCTACTTCTATTGACATTTTTGGAAGCAGCATTACATTCAAGATCTCAATTTCTATTTAAAACTAATTATCTCTACCAAAGATACTATTTTTCTACTGAACAAAATTATTTTAAACTTGATTATCACATGGGGGCTTTAAGACCAAATTCTTGAATGTGGAATGGTTTTGATATGTTTTTGATGCAGGATTCAATTGCCTTTTTAAACATGCTGTCTATTCTTTTAAAAATGGCATGCTGCAAATTCAAAATGACTTTTGGTCTCAAGGTCATTGGTTTGGAAGGAATCCTCTTTGTAAAATAAGCTGGCAGAGCAAAGAAAGGGATATTAACACATTAGGCAAAGAATTCATAGCTAAGAGAGTCTTTGTCACCTCAGTTTGAATGCCAATTTAACTATGGTCTATCTCCACATTCCTAAAACAGTGAGCCAATTCAATTTAGCAGAAATTATTAGGAGCCTACTACGTGTAAGCTTCTATGCCAGGTGCTGGAGATGCAAAGATAAAAAATGGCCATATCCAGGCCCTCAAGGAACTTTTAGCCAACTCTACTAAAAAAATAAACTACAAGAAAATAAGTTTTTTTGATTGATTTCTTGCCCAAAATAGTTTAAACATCATTCAAGAAATGGGATTTAAATTACAACAGATGGAAATGGCAAAGTCCTTAAATGAACACCTATGAATTCATCTAGGACTCAGAAATTGCTTATCTAAGTATCATTGCCAATTTTGATGTGATTACATACTGAGTTCTGCTACTCCTGCTGAGCTGCCATTTGAGATGGGATTTTGCAATTCATGAACTATAGAAGTAGAATTCTACCATGGAAAAATAAGTAAGTATTCAATCATCATATTGTTATCAATAAGTTATAGAGGTTACTGCTGTTTTGTGATACAGATATATATATACACACATATATATGTCATTATTTTAAGGTTTTGGTTTTCTATTATCAGTGTCAGTTCTTTGTCCAAATTATGATCAAAAGTCAATTTAAAAAGAGCTTTACTTTTACATTAGCAATTAAAAAAATTGGCATCTGATACAGAGAGCCAGAATACTGGCTGGCATGGTCCTGTTGTTTATTATTATAAAAAAGTAATTCTCTTTCATGAAAATCTAAATTGCTTTACTTTTTTTTCAAAAGCTGGTCAAACAAGTGAGACAAATGGCAAGCAGTAGTTTATTCATTTGAGCTTGTTCCTAGAAAAATTAGTCTTGAGTACAAAGCCCAGGAAACAAGATGATTTAGTAAAAAGTACTTCTGACAAGGCATAAGAAGAACCAGTTCTGTTATTAGTTGTGTGAGCATGAAAAAGTCACTTAATTCTCTAAAGATCAGTTTCATTTTTTGTAAAAAAAAAAAAAAAAGAAAGAAAGGAAGGAAGGAAGGAAGGAAGAAATAAAGAAAGAAAAAGGAAAAAAAGAAAAGAAAGAGAAAGAAAGAAAAAAGAAAGGAAAAGAAAAGAAAGAAAAAGAAAAAAAGTTGTTAGTATATGATTTCTGACACCAGAATTCTTTAAGTAAAACAGCACATCATTTGCAAAAGTGATAATTGTGTTTCTTTACCTATATTTATTTATTCAATTTCTTTTTCTTGTCTTATTGCTACGACCAGAATTTTTAATACAATGTCAAATAAAAGTGGTGACATGGATATCTTTATTTCACCTCTGAAATCACTAGAAAGAATTGTTGATGATCTCTATTACATAGTGAACTGTTAATTAATTTATGGAATTATTCATTGTGATTAAGGAAATATAACCTTGTGGTTCCCTCTAGGAGGAGAGGAACACAGACGTGGCCTCTTCTTTGGATACTTTCCGGGAAAGACCACAAAGGCAGCAAGTAGGGAATAATGCTTCAAATATACTTTAATAAGTCACAGAGAACACAGAGGCAAATAGTGCAAGTGTACAGAAACAGATGGACAGTTTGGGGACAGGAAAGGCATGCGGGAAGAAGGCAGACAACTTGGGGAAGAAAACAGGGAGGAAAGAGTCATTTATGTAACCATGGATTAGAGTTAAGAGCTTTTGACTTCCTGAACCCAAAGCAAATGGAAGAGTATTTGGACAAGGGTAAGAGTTTGGGGTCTTGTTTTAAAAGAATTTTGGTGGAAGACAGAATAATTCAGATACATCACCTTAAAGTGGGTTCATTATAATATTCACATCATCTCAGTACTTGAGTTAGTTCATCAATATATTTGCATTGTCTCAAAGTTATCAGCAACATATTAGAGTTCATTCATTAGCATAAGTTTGCTGGTGTTTCATCTTACTGAGCATGTCTGAAGTTTATCTGAAACTTACAAACCATGACCAATTAGCAATTAGCTAGGAGGCCCTGACAGTAAGGTCTAGCTGGCTTCCCGTGATTTAGCATAGTCTCAGAAAGTGGCCTTGGTTAATTTATGTGATAGTTTTCAGTGGCTCTTCTGCCCCCCCCCCCCCCCCCAATTTATGAGACAGTTTGCAAATAACCACAATGCTTCCTTTATGGGACAGACTGGAAACTTACTATATCATCAAGAAGGAGCTTAGAGTGGTGAAAGGGACCAAAATAAGACAAATTTTAACACACATATGTTATCACTTGATATACACTATTTTAAAAAGGATCCATTAATTCCTATGTTTTTTAGATTTTTTTTCAAAGAAATGTAAATTACACTTTATCAAAAACTTTTTATGTATCTATTAATACAATGATATTAATTTATTTATTTTTATATTAATTTGTTAACTAATTTCATAGTTTTCCTAATATTAAAATAGCCTTACATATCTGATATAAATCCAACCTGGTCATAAACTATAATCTTTGTGACACATTGCTTTAGTCTTTTACTAACAATTTATTTGAAATTGTTTCAATGTTCATTAGAGATGTTGAATTATAGTTTTCTTTTTCAATTTTAAATCTCTCTGGTTAAACTCTAGACCATTTCAGTATCATAGAAGGAATTAGTAGTATCTCTTATTTTACCATTCTTGTAAGAGTGTGTGCAATATTAGAATTAATTATTCTTTGAATGTTTGATAAAATTCACTTGTAAATTTGTCTAATCCTAAACAATTCTTTGGAATTTCATTTAAGGATTGTTCAATTTCTTCCTCTAAAATGAAGTTGTTTGGATCTCTATTCTTTGTTTTATTTATATTTCTTTCAATATTCATTTAATAAATATTCACTATTATCCACCATAAATATAGTAAATATGTAACCATGAGCAGTGAATCCTCTGAAACATTTATTATTATATATGATACTACTATGTAGCGTAGTGAATAAAGCCTAGAATCAGAAAGTCCTAGATCAAATCCAATTTCAGATTCTTGATGTGGGGAAATGATTTATTATATCATTTGGAAAACATTATTGTACTGTTTAAATCCAACCTTATAGAATTAAAGGTTGTCCATACCCAGAACATAACCTGCCCTGTCTAGGAAGGTCAGAGATGGCTACAAGGTATTTTGGGCTTCTCACACATCCTAGATCGATCCAAAATACTCAAGTCACACACAAGACTTGTAACGGGTTCACCTAAGCTTATGTTTTGGGTTCCCTTACGTTTTGACTTCTAGATAGTTCAAGAATACTCTTGTCTAAGTCTCCTATCATGAAAACCTTCCAGAACCTGGAGGATAGGGAGTCAGACCTCTTTTCTGAATGCTCTTCTCTATCAAATGATCTAATACATGTATATCTTAATTTGTTGCACTTTGCTTTATTGCACTTTGCAAATATTTTTCCCCCACAAATTGAGGATTTGTGGCAACTGGGTTGAATAAATCTATCAGCGCTATTTTTCCAATATCAAATGCTCACACATGTTTATGTGAAATTTTGGTAATTCACAATATTTCAAGCTTTTTCATTATTAATATATCTGTTATAGTGATCTGTGATCAATGATCTTTGATGTCACTATTGTAATTACTTGGGGATGCCACAAATCAACCTCATATAAATGTTGTAGGTGGTCTGATTGCTCCACCTGTGGCTGTTACCTTATCTCTCTCTACCTTTCCTTGGCCTCTCAATATCCTAAGACATGACACAGTATTGAAATTAAGTCAATTAATAACCCTATGATTGCATCTAATTGTTCAATGAAAAGCAGAGTAAATCAATGTGGCCAAATTAATTGTTGTATTATTTTCAGAAATTGCCACAGCCACTCCATCCTTCAGCAATCAACACTAATCAAATGCAAACAAAAATGCAAAAAAAAAAATTACAACTTGCTGAAGGATCTGGTGATTGTTAGCTTTTTTATGATAAAATGTTTTTTAATTAAGTTATGTACATTGGTGTTTTTTAGACATAATATTGGAAATCTAACAGATTACAGTATAGTATAAACAGCTTTTATATATACTGGGAAAACAAAAAATTCATATGAATCACCTTATTGTTATATATGCTTTATTGAGATGGTCTGGAATTAAATCGACAAAATCTCTGAAGTTTGCCTATACATTTCTTTCTGAAACTATTTCAGATTTTGGGGTTTGTTATCACAAACAACATTAGTAATTGTGTGACCCTGGGCTGTCATGTAACTTCTGTTTACCTCAATTTCCTCAACTGGAAGATATGGAAAATAGGAATGATAATATCCTCTGCACACAAGGTTGTGATGATCAAATGAGATCACATCTGTAAAGTGCTTAGCATAATACCAGGTACATTAATAGACCCTACATAAATGCTACTTGCTATTATGATTTTAGTTATTATTTTAGGTGGCAAATAGATTAAGCACTGGGCCTGGATGGAGTCAGGAAAACCTGAGTTCAAATCATGCCTTAAATATTTCAGTTGTGTGACCCTAAAGAGGGCATTTAGACACTGTCTACCTCAATTTTCTCAACAATAAAATGAGGAAAATAATAAAACCTACCTTTCAAGGTGGTCACGATGATTAAATAAGTGGTATAATTTAGTTTTCTACTTTTTTTCTTTCTTTTTTACTTAAATTAGCCAAAATTTTTGCCAATTTTTTAACCAGCTTCTTGCTTTACTGATTTAGTGAGGGCTTTTTAATTTCATTTTCAATTTTGTCTCAGTTGCTAAATCTTACAAGATATTTATTATGGTTCCTACATATTTGAAATCTTTATTTCTAGCTATTTTTTCTTTTTTCTGGAAGCTTTGAATTTTGTCATTGACATTCTTAAGAGTTTTCCTTTTATATTGTTTAAATGAGTCAATTTTCTGAGTATTTTGGATAGCAGATTTTTATTAGTGATAATTAGTCTAAATTTTCCCCCATTCTGTCATTTTTGTTCTAATTTTGACATAGCTATGTTTTGGATCTCACAATCCTCTTTCTGTATCAGTTCATTAAGAATTCTCTGCTTGAGTTTTCAGATGAAGAAATTAAAGCCATCTATAGACATATGGAAAAAGTGCTCCAAATCACAATTGATTAGAAAAATGCAAATTAAAACAAATCTGAGTACCACCTCACATCTATCAGATTGATTAATAAAATAGAAAAAAAATAATAAATGTTGGAGAGGATGTAGAAAAATTGTGCTGTGAGAAAATATTGTGCTGTGAGAAATGCTGAGCACGTGGATTTCAGAAAAACCTGGAAAGACTTTCATGAACTGATGCTGAGAGAAGTGAGCTGTTACAATAACAGCAACATTGTGCAGGTGATCAACTTTGATAGACATCTATGACAATTCTAATTATCCACATCCAGGGAAAGAATTATAGAATCTGAATGCAGCTTGAGAATACTATTTTCACTTTTTTGTTGTTTTTCCTTTGTTGTTGTTTTTCCCTTTTGTTCTTTATTCACAATGACTAATATGGAAATATGTCTAATATAATTGTAAACATATAACCTATATCAGATAGACTGGGGGTGAAGGAAGGAAGAGAGAAAAATAGAAATCAAATTTATGTAAAAGTAAATATCAAAAGCTAATAAGTAAGGTTTTAAAAAATTCTCCCCCAGAATGGTACTTTCATACTATGATAGGTATAAAATGTCATTTTTTTTCTAATTTTAATGGAGTTTGTCATTATCATATTATGTATGATGGCCATAATTTGTGCCAAACTTCTTTCCATTTTTCACAACAATTCTTGTCAAAAAAAGAAAATCCTTTCTAAGTTATTTGTTTTCAGATTTAGCACTCAATCACCATTTCTGATGGTTATTGCCTCTTATTTATCTAGTCTATTCCACTGTTCTGCTTTTTTTTAAATCAGCACTCAATAATTTTGATGATTGTTACTTTATAATATTGTATGAGGATTGTAATGTTAGACTTGCTTTTTCTCATCATTTCCCTTGAGATAATATAAAATTTTTCCTTTAAATGAAACTTGTTGTTGCTTTCTCTGATTCTAAAAATTCATCTCAGCAATTTGATTAGCATAGGAAAAATATTTCAATTACTTTAGATAATATTATCATCTTTATCATATACACATGGCCCAACCATGAGCAGTGAATCCTCTGAAACATTTAATACGTCCTTTATTTCTGAAGAGTGTTTTGTGGTTATATTAGGATAAATTCTTGCATGAATGTTTGTATGTAAACTCTTATATCCTACATACTTTGAAATTATTTTTGAATGTAATTTCCCCAATTATTATTTTCTTAGGTGTTGTTAGCACTATCTAAAAATACTGATGATTTGGGGGACTTTGTTTTGTTTCCTAAAAATTTACTGTTAATTATCAAATCTGTTCAATTAATTCCTCGACTGATTTTCTGGGATTTTCTAAATTGTGTCATCCATAAATAATAATAAATGTACCTTCTCTTTGCCAATATTTAAATTGTTTATTTTGTTATGTTGTTTATTGATAACTGCTAGTATTTTTAGGGATGTCAAATAATAGTAGGTAGAAAAGACATTCTTGTTTAACTATTATTGAACTATCAAACATTTTGGTGTTTTTTCCATTACAGAAAGCACTAGCTTATGCTTTTAAACACATTTTTTCATCACATTTATTAAATCTATTTATATACCAGTGCACTATATGGTTCTACACATAAATGCAGAACATATTTCATTGAATTTTTTTGTACCTAAGGAATATGTAATAATTATTCATATAATGTATGCTAATAATAATTATGTGATTTATTGTTATCTTTGTTTCTATGATTATGATAAATGACTTCCTGATAAACTATTCTTACATTTCCAGTATGAAGCCAAATTAACTACAGTAAATTTTTCTGGGTATATTTCTGTAGCATTCTTATAGTATCACAACAAATATGAATAGTCCAAAAGACAAATTTCTGCACTGATCATTTACAAATATGTATGTGTTTGTGCATGAGAGTGCATGTGTGTCCGTCCACACTACAGATCTAGCAGTTCTCTGGCTAGGAGTGGAAAGTGTACTTCATCTTCGGTTTTCTGGAATCATGATTTATCATTACAGTGAACAAAGTTCTAAGGACTTTCAAAGCTGTTTCTTTTAAAAAATGTTATTGTCATCATATAAATTGTTCTATTGAGCCCACTCACATTACCTGGCATGATTTTGAAAAGGTCTTCCAAGTTTCCTTTGAAAATGTTTATTTAGCCATCAATTACAACACAAAAATATTTCACTTCTGTTTTTCTTTCTATTATGAAAATAGCTACTACAATAGCCTTTTTTTTTCCTCCTTACAAATTTCATTATTTTTTCTAGTTCTAAAATTAATCTATTGGTTTAGTACTATGGCACTAAAATGCTATTTTGTAAAATACAAAAATGCTGATAATTTGTGTGGCTTTTTATAAAGAAAATAGGTGGCAGAATGAGTAAAGAACTGAACTTGAAGTCCAATTGTTCAATTGAATTTAATGTTGAGTCAGATGCTGTATACATACATATATATATATATATATATATATGAGTACTTTTATCTTTGTTTGATAGTAACTTTGGAGCCATAATTCCAAATTACTTTTTGAAATAGATGGACAAATTCCAAGATCATCCAACGGCACTCTAGCCATGTGCCTGTTTTCCCATAACCCTTTCAATGTTTGGGATTTCTTTTTTTAATTTTTGTCATTCTAGGGGGAGTGAAGTTGCTCAAAAGTTGCTTCAGTTTGGATTTTTCTATTAGTGATCTTGAGTATTTTTATATGGTTTTTGATAACTTGGATTTCTTCCTTTGAAAACTGTCTATTGATATCCTTTGATCATTTTTTTATTGTGGAATGGATCTTAAATTTTTAAAATTTGAATCAGTTCCTTATAGATACATTGGGTATGAAACCTTTATCAAAGAAATTTTCTGTATAGATTTTTTCCTATTATCTGTTTCATTTCTAATATGAATTTCATTGGTTTTCTGTGCAAATTTTATTAATTTTATATAATCAAAATTTTCCATTTTATTATGTGTTCTCTTTCCCTTGTTTGATCATGATTTTTTTTCTCTATACAGAGATTTGAAAGGTAATTTCCTTCTTCTCTAATTTGTTTCTGATATTACTTTTTATGTCTAAATAACATTTCTCCTTTTAGAGCTTATTTTGGAATATAGTATGAGATCTTGTTCTATATTTAGACTGATGTTCCCAATTCTGTCTTTAGATTTATAAAACTTTATGCTACTGTGTTTGTTTTCTTCTGCTTGCTGTATACTTAATTTTTTCCACTGATTTTACTTTTCCCAATGAATTTTTATAGATTCCACTGAATTTACTCACCTTAACAGTCTTGGCCTTTTTTTTTTCCTCCTTACAAATTTCATTATTTTTTCTAGTTCTAAAATTAATCTATTGGTTTAGTACTATGGCACTAAATAAGTGAATTAATTTAGGCAGTGTTGTCATTTTTACTACACTGGCCTAACCTATAAGCAATTAATGGTTCTCCAATATTTTTATTTCTACAAAGAGTATTAAATAGTTGGATTTATATAATTCCTAGATGTGTCTTTGTAGATAGATTACCAAATATCTTATTTAGTTCTTTGGATTTTATATAATATTTTTTCCAATTACATGTAAAAACAATCTTTAATTATTTTTTTAATTTTGAGTTTCAAATTCTCTCCTTCCTTTCCCCTCTCTCCTCCCTCCTCATAGAAGAGACAAACAATTTAATATAAATTATAAACATGCAGTCATGCAAAACATATTTCCATATTAATTTGAAAACAAAAATACAAACCAAAAAAGAAAAAAAAAGAAAAAGTTTTTTAAAAAGTATGCTCCATCATCATTCAGATTCCATCATTTCTTTCCCTGGAGGTGGATAGCATTTTTCATCATGAGTCCTTTGGGATTGTTTTGGATCACTGTATTTATGAGACTAGGTAAGTCATTCACAGTTGATCATACAATATTGCTGTTACTGTATACACTGTTCTGGTTCTGCCCACTTTACCTTGCATCAGTTCATGTAAATCTTTTCAGGTTTCTCTGAAAGCATCCCATTTATCATTTCTTATAGAACAATATATTCTGTTACAAGCATATGCCACAATTTGTTCAGCCTTCCTAATTTAATAGGCACCCCCTCAATTTCCAATTTTTTGCCACCAGAAAAAAAAAGCTGTTATAAATATTTATATGCATATACATCTTTTTTTAAATCTCTTTGGAATATAGACCTAGTGGTAATCTTTCTGGATCAAAGGATAGGTACAGTTTTATTTATAGACCTTTGGGAATAGTTCCAAATTGCTTTCTAGATTCACAATTCCACCAACAGTGCCTTAGTGTTCCAATTTTCCCACGGTGCCCTTCAAGCATTTGTTATTTTCCTCTTTTGTCATATGAGCCATTCTGATATGTGTGAAGGGGTATTTTACAGCTGTTTTAATTTCCATTCCTCTAAAGCATTTTTTCACATGACAATGGTTAGTTTCGATTTCTTCATCTGAAAACCATTTATCAATTGGGAAATGACTTGTATTCTTATAAATTTGATTCAATTCTCCATATATTTAAGAAATGAGACTTAACAGAGAAACTGGCCATAAAACATTTTTCACAATTATGATAGAAGATATTTCCATCTTATTTTTCCTGTTTATCCTTTTCTCTCTCTCTTTTCACCTTGTCCATCCTCAGAAGTGTATTGTTTCTGACTCCCACCTCCAATTTTCTCTCCTTCCTGTCAATCTCCCTCTTCCCTCCTCTTATCTACTTCCCTTCCTATTTCCCTATAGGATAAGATAGATCCCTACACCCAAATTAGTGTGTGTGTGTGTTATTCTCTCTGTGAGACAATTTCAATTAGAGTTAGGTTCAAGCATTGTTCATTATCCCATCCCCACTATTTTCCACTCCACTATAAAAGTTCTTTCACACTTCTTTTATGTAAAATAATTTACTCTATTCTAACTCTTCCTTCCTCCCTTCTTCCAGTGCAGCCTTCTTTTCCCCCATTAATTTTCTTTATATTATACATTTATTTTAGTGGAATTTCTTTCTAGATTTTATTCTGAGGCTTCACTGGTAATACATAAAAATGCTGATAATTTGTGTGGCTTTTTATAAAGAAAATAGGTGGCAGAATGAGTAAAGAACTGAACTTGAAGTCCAATTGTTCAATTGAATTTAATGTTGAGTCAGATGCTGTGTGATCATAGGCAAGTCACTTAATCTCTCTCAGCCTCAGTTTTCCCATTTATAAAATGGGTATAATAATAGCATCTACTGCCTAAGGTTGCTGTAGGAATAAAATGAAAAAAAAACTGCTTTTGAAAACTTTACGTGCTATAAAAATGCTAGTTATTAAAATCCTACAAATTTGAGTTATACATTGCTTCAATAAATTTTGTGATGATTCTTTAGGATTTCTAAGTAAATTATCCTATCATCTGCTTAAAGTGACATTTTTTTCCCCTTTGCCTCTACCAAGTCATTCATTTTCTTTTTCTTTTTGTTGTACTACAGGACATTTCTAGGTTTTTGTTCAGTAGTAATTGTTTTACTCTTGATTTATTGGAAAGTTCTCTAACTGTTCTCCATTACATACAATATTTGTTCTTGGTTTTAATTGGATATCATTTACCACATTAAGAAAAGTTATGTTTATTCTCATGGGGTGTGTGTGTGTGTGTGTGTGTGTGTGTGTGTGTGTCTTACCAGAAATGTGTACTGGATTTTGTCAAAAGTATTTTCATGTTATCATATAGGTTTTTTTTATGTTACCAACATGACTTAATGTGAAGATATTATTAATAACAAGCTTGCATCAGTGTTTACTATGGATTTTTTTTTATTTCTCTAATTTATCTCTCTCTGGTTTATATATCAAGAGCATATTTGTATCACAAAAAGAGACTGAAAAGGTTCATTCTTTCCCTACTTTTGCAAATAGTTTGAGAAATACTATAATTAATTGTTTTTTGAATATTTGATAGAATTCATCTGTAAATACATTTATTCTTAGAGGGGTTCCCCCCATGAGAATCAATTTATGTCTTGTTTAATTTCTTTTTTAGATATTAGGGTATCTGAGTAATTTTCATAATGCCTACTCTGTTGATAAGTTGGAGTTTTTATATTTGTTGGTTCTTTATTATATTTGTTCTAATTTTTTCAATTGCATGCCCAAATTACTTGTTTTTTTCTCTCTCTTTTGATAAAAGCATTTAGAGATATATGTTTTTCTCTTAAGGACTGCTTTTGTTGTACCTCATAAGTTGGTAAATTGTCTTGTATTTCTTTTAGAAATTTCATATTATTTCTATAATTTGTTCTTTGGCCCTCTTTTATTCTTTTGTTCATTTAAATTCTTTCTTCAAAGAGTCTTTTTAAAAATATTTTATTGTGATCAATAATTTTATTTAGTGATCAATAAATGTTGCTCTCAATAGTTCTTCTTTTCCATATTTGATAAAGTTTTTATATCCTTAATATATGGCCAATTTTTGTAAAGTTGTCATTGAGAGCTGAAATGCTTTCTGCACATTCAGAATTGCCTAAGGTATATCATCTTTATTTTTAAAGTTATATTTGTCTTTAATATTTTTCTTTTTTACCTTTTATTAGATTTGTCTAAATTTGAGAGAAGTATAATGAAATTTCTCATTATTATCATTTTATTATCTATTTATCCCTCCAACTCTACTAAAATATTTCTATGCTATTCTATTTGAATTATTCATATTTTTATTATTCATAATATTATTCGATATTATTCATATTGACTTGTTATCTATAGTTACTTTATTTATAACTTCTTATCATGTTTATATTTACTGTATCTATATGAATTTATGATTACTACCTTTGATTTTTTGTTGAGCTATTAATTTTAAATTTGACTACCATGTTTATTCATCATTTAAATAAGAAGTTTCTTTCTAATGTTCAGTGCATTCTCCTGATCTGAAATTTTCCATTTATTTATTATATTTCTGATCAGGCATATTTTAAAAAACCTAGAAAGACTTGTATGAACTTATGAAAGTGAAATGAGCAAAACCAGAACAATATTTACAGTATCAGCAACATTGTATGATGATCAATTATGATTGATCCAGCTCTTTGCAACAACACAATGATCTGAGACAAGTACAAAGAATTTATTTTTAAAAATGCTATCTGTAACCAGATAAAGAACTTAAAGACTTGGAATACAGATCAAAGTATATTTTTCTCACTTACTTTAATCTTTCTTGGGTTTTTTATATGTTTCTTCTTTCATAACTGTGACTAATATGGAAATATATTTTAAATTATAGCACATGTATAAACTATACCACACTGCCTACCACCTTCAGAAGAGAGGAGGGAAGGGGAAAGGAAGGAGAAAGGGAAAAAAATTGGCTCTCAAAATCTTGTAAAAATTAATGCTAGAATTTTTCTTGACACATAACTGGGGGAAAATACTATTTAAAAATATTTCTGATCAGTTTTCTGCATAATTTCTTGGCTCTTGTGTTTTTCAGATCTTGAATATGGGTTTGGAGATTTTGGGGATTTTGTTCATTATTCGTCTCATTTCTTCATTTTGTGAATTTTCTAGCCAATTCTGTCATTTTCTTTCTTTCTTTCTTTCTTCTTAAGAGATCTTTCACATGGTGACTATCTCTGGTTTTTGTCCTATGAATCATCTTCTTTTGATCCATAAGAGCTCTAAATTGTACTTATATCTTTGATTGTTCTTCTGAACCACAAATTCTTGCAATTTCTGAATTATTATTTTAGGGGGCCTTGAATTTTTTGTAGCATTTTCACTTTACCTAGGAGATTCTGATGTAATTTCCTTTGTTCCAAAGCATTTGTCTTCTGATAAGGATCTTTTCTTTGTATGTCTGCTCATTTGTCCTTCTTATTCAGCTTTTGTCTAATAATCACTGTCACTTTTTCCTTTGGTATTCTTACTGAAAATTGCTTAACACTTTGGTCCCTTCCTTGTATCTTATTCTCTATTCTTTCATTTCTCAATTTGAACAAGATCTGATTGTCTCAAAGGGTATAGGCAGTCATCTGAGATACTACTACAGAGAGACTCCAACTAACCACTGATATAGGGACCATTTTCTACTGTTATTAAACTGGATTCCACAATTCCTTTGGAACGGTTTTGAAGGCATTAAGGGAATGTCTCTCAGGACCCTACTGAGAGGGATGCTTCAAGAAGTCTTTGCAATTGTATCTCTTCACATCTTCTCTCTCAACCCTTCTGCTACATATTTGTTCAGTTACTCTTTTTTTAAGAGTAATTTATTTTTTTATTTTAAATTTTTTAAATTTTTATTTTAAAAAAATGTTTTTATTTTTAAAATATATACAAAAAAATTTTCAACATTCACCCTTGTAAACCGTTGTGTTCCAAATTTTTCCCTCTCTTCTCCCCGTCCTCTTCCCTAGATAGCAAGTAAGCTAATATATGTTAAACATGTGCAATTCTTCTATATATATTTCCACATTTATCTTGCTGCACAAGAAAAATCAGGTCAAAAAGGAAAAAATTATAAAGAAAACAAAAAATAAGCAAACAAGAACAAAAAAAAGCGAACATACTATGTTATGATCCACATTCAGACTTCTTTCTGGATGTAGATGGCTCTCTCTGTCACAAGTCTTTTTGGAACTGGCCTGACTCACCTCATTGTTGAAAACAGCCAAGTCCATTAGAGTCGATAATCACATAATCTAGCTGTAGCTGTGTACAATGTTCTCTTGGTTCTACTTACTTCACTTAGCCTCAGTTCATGTCTCTTCAAGTCTTTCTGAAATCATCCTATTCAGTTATTCTTAGTCAAAGATTTTCTGATATCTTCCTGGCTCTTTCTTGCATCTTAGATACCATACACAATCACCTTTCCTTCTTCATTGACCTATTAACTCTCATAAAATAGTTATCTCAGAACACTGTGACAAGGTTCCCAAAGCTGGATGAGTCATAGGGCCACTCTCTGCTTGGGCCAACATACACTCTGGAAATAGTGAAAGCAAGTAGAGAGCGTGAGCAAAGAGCAGAATGACAGAATGTTAAAGTATTTTTCAGTTCTTATTCTTTTTATTAATAAGAATTGCATTGCAAATACCCAATTATGATTCCATGAACTCTTGATGAAACATACTATTCACCTATTGACAGAGAGATAATAAACTCAGGGTACAGATCAAGACATATATATATATATGTATATATGTATTTGGACATGGTCAATGAAGGAATTTGTTTTATTTTATTATGCAAAATATTGGCTATCCTATTTGATATAAGAATTTTTTCTCTTTTCTTTTCACTGGGTATATAGAAAAGAAAAAGGATCTTTGTTCATAGAAAAATAAATAAAGTGAATAAATAGATAAAATCAACATAAGTGAAAAAATAGATTGTGGCCAATACTTCTTGGAATTGGTGAGTTTTCTCAATTTGTAGACTGTTAATTTATATTATTTGTTGTGGCAGGGAAAAACTAAGGAAAACTAGCAAAACTTTTACTTTTCCAGGCTCTCAGGATACCCTTATTCTGACTAATATTTTTCTTTATTCTTCCCATGCCCAACTTCTCATTAAAATCCCTGAACATCAGTGCATATGTTGATCTGTTTTGGAGGATCATTTCAAATTTTTCATAGAATTTCTTAACTGTTTCAGCCTCTACAACAGATGTGGACACACAAGCTCTAATTATTTCCATGGAAATATACAAGGAAAGATGATCAAGGATTCCATAAAATGATATTTATTGATGCCTTCGGATATATGATGAAACCAACTGTCATCACTCAGGAAAAAAATCTGAATTATCCTATATTACCACAACTTCTTTGTATCTGCTGCTTTCATTTATAATGAAAATGTTAATATAATTGAGGCTCAGTTCCTGTGGAAATGCATCAACTTTTTGGCACTTGGTAAAAAGCTTTCATTAGGCATACCAAAAATCAAATTAATATTTGAAGGCAATTTAAAATATGTGTTTAGGGATCTTCATCCTCACTCCATTTTTCTGTCTCTATCACTGTGGAAGCAAAAGGGATCACCCAAGACTGAGAGCCATCTTTTATTTTTATCTTCTTCATGGAATGCCAGGTACTGGGCAAAGTTAGGCATACAAGTATGAAAGTAATTAGTCCCTCACCCTCAAGGAGCTTTTCAGCTTATAGGAGGAAAACATTACACAAAAAAATCTGGAAACAGAGGCATAATAGAAAAGTTCAAAGAAGTATATCTGTGTAGGAAATGAAGAAGTACCTGGCCTGGACTGCTTCTTTAATTGGATGCTTTAGGAAGAGCAAATCATTCTAACTTCCAATAAAAGAAGCAGAGGGTACTCATGAGGTGATTTAAAAAAAGAATTTATCACCTAATGACCAATCTTCTTATGACCAGAAAAAGCCCTTATGAATTCATCATGCCAGAAAAATCTAGTTTCATTTTTTGGTGGATTAGAGAAATTTCATAGAAATCAAAGCAAGTAGGAAGCACAATGAATAGAGCCCTAGATCTGGAGTCAGGAAGATCTGAATTCAAATCTTGTCTCAGACAGGAGGACCAAGTATGGAAATATGAGAATCAAATGAGATAAAAATTGGAAAGTGCTCAGCATAGTACTTGGTACATAGTAGGCATTATATTATTATTAATGTTATTAAAATTCTCTGGCAGATCTCTTTTTGTTAATCATTTTTCTGTGAAATAGATGCTATTATTATTCTCATTTTGCAGAAGGGGAAACAGGTTAAGGGACGTTGAGTGTTTTGTTTGGGGCCAAACAACTAGTAGATGGACAAGAATTTGAATTCAGATTTTCATGATTCAAAGTTTCTTGTTCTATCAACTTTTGTCACCTCATTGCCTCAAATCACACCACACAGTGATTATAGACTCTAGTTTAATTGCATTTGTGATGAGAAATGATTTGTGAAAACTACACATTGGTGTAGAACAAATAAGGTCAACCCATATGGTTAATGAGGCTTATTTCCAAGTGCAGATGTTTTGTGGACATTTTATGGAAGGATGTGAATATGAATCAAATAAGATGGGAAGACAGAGAGGGATGGATTACCAGGACTGGAAGAGGAAGAAGCCTGGAAGATGAGATAATGGATCAATAGAAAAAAAAATCTCTAGTAGATGTATATAAATTATCATCTGAGCTCTCCTGGTTTATGTCATCCAAAAATCATGTCATCCTTAGTTTTATCCAACTCGGTGATAAAGATGGTAAAAAAAAAAAAAACATGGTTAATAATAGAGTCTTCTAGAATTAGATGTGTTCTTTTCTTCCTTTTTTTTAATGTTGCCATCAATTCATTAATCATTTCCTTTGGTGTCTTTTAATTCTACCAATTCTGAATCCATTAAAAAGTTCTATCATATAGTTTGCATCCTATATTTTAAAGACAAGGATATTATTAGAGACTTTGTCAGATGATTTGTGAAAATCCACATAATAATTGCTAGCAGCCAGGTGGCACAGTGGATAGAGCTCCAGACCTGAGTTCCAATCTGAACTTAAGACACATACTAGTTTTGTAACCTGGACAAATCACTTAACCCTGTTTGCATCAGTATTCTCATCTGTAAAACAACCTGGAAAAGGAAATGGCAAATCCCCCTGAAAGGGATCACAAAGAATCTGACACAACTTAAAAAATAACTATAATATAAAGTGCTTTGAGGTTTGCAAATAGTATCTCATTTGATTCTCAACAACAATGGGGAGTAGGTGTAATTATTATCCCCATTTTACAAATGAGAAAACTGAGGCAAACAAAGATTAAGTAATTTACCTGGGGTCACAAAATTGCCAAGTATCTGAGACAGGATTTGAATTCAGTCCTTCCTGACTCCAGATCCAGAGTTCTAGCCACTATGGCATCAAACTGCCTCAATGTCCATGGCATTTCTCTAATACAGCAGTTTAGTAATTATAACCTTGCCACCAAAGGAAAAAAAAGGAAATTATACTTTTCTGGCATGAAATGAACTCACAATGGCTTTAGATAATCATAAGGAGGTTAGACATTCATTATATATGTATGTATCAGCATATATATGTGTGTGAACACATTAATTAATTAATTCTGCTGTACTTCCTTCTCCCTCTAAATCTTTATTTTTCCAGACAAAAGAGTTCTCATTTTTTATATCTTTGTATGTAAACTATTCCATTCCCTGGAATATTCTAGATTACCCTTTCTTGATATTTTCCCATTTTTATTTTACTTTTCTTGAAATCACTATACAATTGAAGTATTTTTCCATTTGGGTTCTGTGCTAGGTGTCATCCTTGATAGTGAAATACATTTATAATAAACATGTTACTTGCTCTTAATAATCAAAGATCATTTTTTATCCTTCCTGAGGAATATAATAAGAGTTTGACATGCAGGATTTATGGTAGAACATGGGCAAGAGATGAACAAAATAAGTAGGCATGAATGGGTTATTATCTGCATTTATGGAGGGAGCACCATATCAGTGAAAACACAAATCCATAAAAGTACTGAAGTTTGAGGGTTTGCAAAGTACTTTTTGTGATAGTTCCCTACCCCATAAAGTAAATAATGCAAGTTTCTGAGGTGGGACTGATTTTAACATGCCTTTCATTTTTAGTTCCTGCAGTATTTAGATTAATGTTATTAACTAGTATTTCTTACTGAAAAGGATCCTTCTGATAATGCCTGAATATTATTAAAGAAGCCCATTAGTGACTATGGTTTCTGTTTTGCTTGTATCCCCACAAAGTGCCTAGTGCAGAATTCAGCACACAATTAACATTCCCCAAATATTGTTGCTTATTACTAGTGTGCTTTTAGTATAATTATGATATGCCTGATGTATCCTGAACAATACCAGAATGTGAACATGATGTCTTCAAGCAAAAAATGCTAAGTGGAACAATCTTAGTCAATTATAATGTGGTTGGATGATTGTGATTTGGTTTCAAAATTAGACGATGAAAATACTTCAAGTTGCATGTTGTGTAAACTGCTTCAGCATAATCAATAATGTGATGGTTATAATTCTCATCTGTGAGATAATAAACATTGAAACAAAAGAATTAATTATTGATAAGATCTTTTTTCTGGTCATTTTAAAATATGAAATAGATTCAGCTTTCATGATCTTTCTTGGATTGCTTAAAAAGAATTGTCTAAATGATTTCTCAAGGTCCTTTTATCCATTCAATGAGTCTGTTTTTCTCCCACAAACTTTATCCTAAATAAACTAATTTTTAACATAGTGTGTAGTACTGTTTAATTATCTATTAGCACACATTATTAACCAAACTCGATCCTTGAGTAAACACAATTTACACTAAAGTCCATATGCATTGAAAACATGAGTACAAGAATTAAAAAATACAAACTCAGGTCACTGTTCATGAACACTAATGGGTACAATTTTTTGAGATATGACACATTTTATTATTAATACTCTGGTACACTCATTAGAAATGTTTTTGGGGAGATTGAACACATTAATCTAATTATGAGAGCTTTATAGTACCCTCAGCAGAAGGTCCTCTAAACTTCAATTATTCTTAAAAGCCATATTTCTAGATGTATTTTAAAGTACAACTGAATTTTTTAGATGAATCTCACTAAAATAATAGACAACATTTATTTAGTTATCAAAATAAACATTTTAATAATTTCATTTTTTCATGTATTCATGCAGATTAAAATTAGCTAAACAATATTATATATATATACACATATACATATGTAAATACATGTGTGTGGGCTATTTCTGTTAGTATAGCAAAATGAAAAAACCCAAATTCTCATTTAATCAAAAAATTTTATTTGCTAATGAATTTATTTCTCCTGAGTCACAAAACTTCCTTTCTTCATTTAGAAAATGAATCTGAAAAGAGGGGGAGGGAAAGAAGGTCTCCAATTGGGGAAAGGGAAAATTGTAATAGCAGAGTCAAATCCAAGGAATATAGCTTGGAGGAAATTAAGACGTGGAGGGTTTCTGAGCCTTCTTCATGTGGAAGCTTTGAGAGGAGCTTTTTTCTCTGTCCTCTAGTCCTCCAATCAGAAAGACAGAGGCAACTGAGAATACTGATGAAGTATGGGTACCAAAGCTGCTGAAATCTCTATGATGATGAGTGTCCTATTAATGAGCTTTTAGAATAGGAGTAAGGAAATTAAGGGGAAGAGAGATGATGATGGTAGTTCTTAGTCCAAGGAGTGTAGCTGATGGGAATATTTGACTTAGTTTTTGTAGGATAAATTTTCAAGAGAAGAGAAGAATATAAGGAGGCTCACTGACCAGAGAATGGCTTGAAGTTTATTTCTAATAAGATAAGGTATAAAATCACCTATCAGAGTCAAGAGGCACAGGGGTGGAGTCCAAGTTTGGTGGGAGGGAGAAGGAAGTCCAGTGAGGAGATAAAAATGACCCAAGAGCAGAAATCATGGTGTTGAAATGGTCAGGAAGAAATGTGGAACCCATCAAAATAAAGTTCATAAATTTAGAGCCAGAATGGATCCTAGAGGTAATTTTGTCCAACCCTCTCATTTTACAGACAAGGAAACTGAAGCACCAAGAGGTCCAGTGACTTGCCCAAGATTAGCCAGGTTTAAAAGGACCTGAGCCACATTCCTCTGACTTTAGATTTAGCAACTTTTTCACTGTATCATGGTGGCCTATTATGCCTCTTTATAGGATACTATTTTAATCAATGAATACTACCTTTATATACATCCAGAGAGAGGCCTGTGGGAACTGAGAGTGAACCACAACACAGCATTTTAACGCTTTCTGTGAATATTTCCATGCATTTTGTTTTCCTTCTTAGGTTGTTTTTTTCTTCTACTCTTTCTAGATCTGATGTTTCTTGCGCAGTAAGATAACTGTATAGATATGTATACATGTATTGTATTTGTCATATAATTTATCCTATCTAGCATGTATTAGATTACCTGTCATCTAGGGGTGGGGGGTGGGGGGAAGGAAAGGAAAAGCTTGGGAAAAAATAGTTGTTTTTTTTTTGCAAAGGTCAATGTTGAAAGGTCACTCATATGTTTTGTAAATAAAAAGCTTTATAAAAAAAATAAATAAAAAAATGAATACTACCTTCAACTCATGTCCTGAGGATTCAAAAAGAAGCAGTATAACTAAGGTGGATCCTTGGGAATCCAAACTAGTCAAATAAGCCTTCAAGTCACTTCATTTGACAATATACCAGTCATCCATATAGAACACACACTAAATAATCTTTAATGGCAACATTGTTGCAAGGATCAAATGAAATAACATGTTTAAGGTATTTTGCAAATGTTAAAATATTATATAAATTGACCCAATTGATAAATGATCAAAAGATATGATCTGTGCCCAAAGAGCTAAAAATTCATACATATCTTTTGACCTAATAACATCACTACTAGGAATGAATACCAAAAGAGATTTGGGGAAAAAACAGGAAAAAAACGGGAAATGATTTGTATGTACCAAAAAATATTCATAGCAGCTCTCTTTTCAGAACAAAAAAAAATAGAAATTGAAGGGATATTCATCAATTGGGGAATGGTTCAATAAACTGTGGTATGTGTTTATAATGGAATATCATTGTCCTCTGGAAAATAAGCAGAATACTTTTAGGGGAAAAAAAAACCTGGAAATGAACAAAGTGAAAAATATTGTGAACAAAGTAATAGTAATGTTCTGGGATGACCAGCTGTAAATGACTTTGTTATCCTGCCAGTATCCAGAGAAGGAACCAATTTGATCTGAAGTATTCTCTATTTGCCTCTCTCTCTCTTTTTTTTAACTTAATTTTTCTTGAGCGTTTTTATTTTCATTAGGGTGGAAGATCTATGTTTTCTTTCACTTCTTTACTTTTATGGAAATGTTTTGCATAACTTCATATGTGGTTTCTTAATTGTGGGTGGGGATAAAGGAGAGAAACTAGAACTCAAAAACCTTTAAAAAATGTAAAAAAATGTTTTGAATGTAATTGGGAAAAAATATTAAATAAATAAATAAATTTAAAGGCAAAAAAATTATATATAATTGTCTTTTGTTGTTATTGCTGTTGTTATGATCAACAGCATATCCTTAACCCAGAGGGGCAGCATGGAGCAGAAGGCAGAAGGCTGGTTTTAAATCAGGAAGCCCTTGGTTCAAAACAAAGCCTCAAGTAACTACGTAACTATGGACAAGCCACTCCAACTCTCACTTCCCAGGGCAAATTACTCATAAACATAGGACAAAGCCAGATCATAAAGAGCTCTGAATAATATTATGAGGAATTTAGAATTTGTTTCTAGGCAATGTGAATCCTCAGATCTATATCCAATCTCTAACACTTCTATGTTGGAATTAAGTAGATGAAAATATTTGAGTTAGGCTTTGAAGGAGGTTTTCAATAGGTTATGTTGAGATAATTTATGTTAAAAACATTCCAAACTTTTAATTAACATATCAACGTCAGTTATTACCTTAATATCTCCCTCTCCATCAAGTCCTTTCCATTTGTCTATATGCTTGAAGAGGCAGCCTGGCTATTATAGAAGACTTGACTTGGAAGCACAAAGTCATTTTGTCAATCATTTTCAGTCATGTCCAATTTTTCATAATCCCTTTTGGGATTTCCCTGGCAAAAATGCTGGAGTGGTTTGCCATTTCCTCTTCCAGTTGACTTTTTATAGAAAAGAAAATTGAGGCAAACAGGTTTAAGTGTCTTGCTCATGGTCACATAGGTTGTAAATGCCTGAGGCTGGATTTGAACTCAGAGAGATGAGTCTCCTTGATTCCCAGCCTAGCACTCTATCCACTATGTCCTGAAAGGAAGAAGACCTAAATTCATCTTCTACATCTGACATTTACTGGCTTTTGGATCATGGAATAGTACCTCAACCTCTGTAAACCTCAAATTTCTCATCTGAAAAAATGGAGATGACAACAGCCATAGTAACTATTTCACAGGATTGTGATGTGAATATCCAGAAATAACATAATTGTAAAAAACTATATAAATGTCATGTGTCATTATTATTATTATTATGTGCAGAGAACTCACAGTCATGGAAGACTGGAGAACCTACAAAATGCTGGCTTTAGTGTTATGAGCTTTTCCTTCTATTAATCTCATTGTTGTTTAGTCACACAAAGTTTCTGAAAAAGAAATTAAAGAACTTCTATAACATTATCTGTGTTCCTCTATGTACCTACATCTGGTCAACATCTGGCTCCTATGCTATACTGGAGCCAGGATATGGAATAGCAAGAAATATCTGAGTGATGATCTGTAGATCTGGCCTATGAGTCATGTAATGGAGGTCAATTCCCTATCATTTAAAAAGTTGGTCAGTAGGAATCTTCCAAGCCAAGGATCATGGACAGAACCTTAAAGAATGCCAGTATTTAGGGCTTGAAAGAGGGAAGTGAGGTTTTTGAAGAAAACAAAGAGTAATCTGAACAGTGAGAAGAAAATCCAAATAATAAATCACAATGGAAACCAACAGACAAAAGAATATCAATAAGACATGGGAGGATGATGAAAAGTGCCAAATGCTACAGAAAGATCAAGGAGTATGAGAACTAAGAAAAGACCATTGATTTTGCTGACCAGAAGATTTCCTTCAAAAGTACATTTTCAGTAGAGTAGAAGGGATGAGAGTTATATTGCAAAGGTTTGAAACATGAATGAAATGAGTTGAGGATACATTTTTCATCAACATCTCTCTGTTCAAAAACCATCCAATAGCTCCCCATTGCATATAGAATGTAGTACAAACTCCACAATTCAAAACTGTACACAATCTAGCTCCAGGCAATCCTTTCAATGTTATGTTTACCAATACAAAAAACAATGATATAAAAACTGTCTTTTTGTCTTTCATTATATTATTTCACTCCTATAGAATGCCTTATCTATTCCTCTCATCCTATTGATATTGTACACAAATTTCAAAACCTCATGCAAAACCCATTTATTCCAAAAAGTCTTCTCTGACCAGTCCAACCCACTGTGATCACTCCTCCGAATTAATGAAATAAAAACATTTATAGATTCTCTTTTTTTGTAGGCAATTGGGATGAAGTGTCTAGAGTCTCACAGCTACTAAGTGTATCATGTCATATTTGAACTCAGATCCTCCTGACTCCAGAGCTGGTGCTCTAACAGTAGATAGTATTGTGCCAACTGGCTGTCCCATCCCATTTCCCCCTTCATTTTCTAGATTATTCCTGAAAGAAATTTGGTAGTAATATAGGGGAAAGAGAGTAGAAGCAAAATCTTGAAAAGTTCTTTTGTTTAGGATTTTGAACACCTGAACATGTGTTTAGGTCAAGGAGAAGTAGCCAAGAAAGAGTAACAGAGTGAAGATTTAAAGCAGAGAATGAATAATTGATGGTTCCAGTCCTTGAAGGAAAGGAAAGTGCTCAATGTGCTTAAGGACAATTAATAAGGGGATTAGTCTTGGAATAAAACAAGAGCACTTCTTTTTCAGATAGAAGTAAAACAAAAGAAACTAGATGTCCAACAATAAAAGCTAACAAAGAGCAGAAAAGTAAAGAAATAGCTAACTGAACTCTTGCCCTCCTTCTGATGGAGATGCAAAGTAAAAAGAAATTATTTCCACGTGATTGATCTTTGTGTTAACCTTTCCTTACATATTTGAATTTATTGAGCATTATCTCCAAACACTACACTTAATGCTTCTTAATTCAAACTAAGCCTGATGTCATTTCAATCTTACATGCTTTTAAAGCATTTCTAGACAGAGTTACTCACACTCCCTGCACAGTGACAATACCATAAATTCAGTTTGGAAATTGCTGAGGTATTGGAGAGCTTACCACTCTAATCTCATCGGAAGTCAAACATCATTATGTACTCTTTTTAGATGAGTTATGAACAATTCAATGCTATTTTGTTTCAATGGTCCACCAAACAGGAAGAATGAGCCTACGGCATTTGAAAAATGCTTATACAAAAAAGAACATGAACACTAGCTTACATTTTTACATTGCTGTTTTTAAAGTTTGAAAGCTTATGCTCAGAATAAATAGATCAAATACTAATTATTGTCATCCCTACCAAATTTTGATAATTCTTCCTTCACAGTATCTTTTTTTTTTCATTTTAGAAGCCATGAACCTATTATTGACCATTAAGCAATAATAACAACCTATTAATTTGTTTCCCTGTCTCCAGTTTCTCCTGTTTTCCATTTATCCTGGATACCACTGCTAGATAAATCTTCCTTAAAATGTAGTTTTCATCATTTTACTTATCTCCTCAAAAACTTTCAATGATTCTTTATTGCTTAAGGCATTTAGGGACCAGGTCTGTGATCTCATTCTAGGAAGCCCCAGGTAATTAATACCTTCTAACATGTAGAAAAAGCATTACTCCTCTCCTTGAACTCTGTGGCCCAACCATAAGGGTCTACTTACTGGCTCACATGTAAATTTTCCTACACTAAACCCTAACAGCATTTATTAACTTTACTACTTACTGATTACTTAATATATATATAGTAAATATATTAGAATTAAAAATTCTAGGTTTAGTGTTTTGCATATTCCATCCATCCTACTCCCCAGCTACCAGTCAACCTCTCTATTATACCTCCATACACACATTTTGTTTAGTTGACTCCTGCCCAATTTATCCAGAGCCCTTAGTATTACAAAAAAGATTAATAAGTGCTAAAAAATAATTAGCACCTAACTGAGGTTTTCTTCCTCATAAAATCAAAAGAAATATTAATAGAAAAAGGGAAAACTTTGAAGAGAAAGTGGGCCTGTTTTAGAAACATATTGGGGAGGAAAGATTCTTGTTTTGTCTATTCTTTGTGAACCTCAAAAAATCTAGCACCTCTGTATCCAGAAGGTATCCTTTATTGCCTTATGCATTTAATTATATCATCAGGTGATCTTCCCAAATAAATTATAAACCCAGTAAAGTCATGAACTATATCTTTTTTTATGCCACAGCTCTTTACACACCCAACATTTAGTTGACGCATACTAAATATTTTTGGTTCCCTACAACAGTAGGACTAGATACCCTTGTCTAATGTTCCTAAACCTTCAGTGATCCTTTGACATCAGAAGGAATGAAATATGCCTAAGAATAAGGAATAATTAAGCAAACTGTGGAATGTGGGTACAATAAAATATTACTGAACTCTTAAGAAAAGTTAAATATGAAGGATACAATATTTTTGTGAAGATTTTGTGAAGATGAAGAGATGTGTGAAATGATATGTGGTGAAGAAAGCAAGATCAAAACAATTATACAAACATGTTACAACTGTAATAATAATAATAATAGTTAAAACAGTTATAACAAAAATATGGTAATAAAAAATGTTGGGATAAAATAAATTAAACTAGACTTAAGTTAGGGGCAGCTAAGTGGCACAGTAGATAGAACATATAATCTTGAGTCAGGAAGATTCCTCTTTCAGAGATCAAATCGGAATTTAGACCCTTATTAGTTGTATGAGTGGGCAAGTCACTTAACCTTGTTTGCTTCAATTTCCTTATTTCAAAAATGAGATGAAGAAGGAAATCTAATATCTTTGTCAAGAAAACCCTAAAGAGGACCAGTCAGATGTGACTAAAACAATTGAACAGCAAAAGATTAAGTTAGAGATAATTTTATGATAATCAATGATAGGACAAGTTTACAGTATATGAAGGAAATTGGTATGTTTGAAGAAAATAGAAAGGTGTATTCTTGGAATTCAAATTTGCATTTATGGGGCTCCATTCAAGTCAGGTAAAATCAGGATTAGAGCCAATTGATTTTGTCAGGCTTGGCACAACCATGTCCCAAAGGGAGCTGGAGTCTTTGTAATTGCCTATACTCATTCATCTCCCAAGACAATAATCCTGCCTGGGAAGAATTGACTATTATGGATTAATATACAAGTGTATAATGGAAGATAATGAAGCAAACAAACAATATTATGAATTACTTTGGAACTCTGGAGATGGAGACATGGGTAGGAAAGGAAGAAGAGTTGGCTAGGGCTATTAACTAGGAGGGAATTATGATGATGATGATGATGATGATGATGATGACAATTATTAAGAATAAAAAGTACTATATGGTCATAGCATGTTATTAAGATGCTTTAGATCCCTATGGATGTAAGGAACCATGTGGACAATAAAGCTTTTTTTTTTTTTCTGAGGCAATTGGGGTTAAGTGACTTGCCCAGGGTCACAGAGCTAGGAAGTGTTGAGTGTCTAAGATCAAATTTGAACTCAGGTCATCCTGACTTCAGGGCTGGTGCTCTATCCACTGCACCACCTACCTGCCTTGTGGACAATAAAACTAATAAATCAAAGACAATCTCAATCTCCATATATGTACTTCAGTGGGATGTGGTAGAGGTAGGCCACAACTAGAACTGGATTAAGGACTAAAAATTACAACAAAACCCAGAAAATGTATATATTAAAAAGAATCCAACAGGAAATATGCAAATATCTTTTACTACTTTGTAAAGATTATTAGACCTACTTTAAAACAAATAAATAATGGATCTAACCATTTTACATATTTATAGCTTGCTATTTGTTTTTATTAATTACTAAATTAAGAATAATTTTAAAAGAAAAAAGATGAAATAAATGATCTCTCATGCTTTTTAAAAATTTATACTTTGTTATCTCCTCAGAAGCACTAAGTAATGCTAACAATTCATTTTATCACATGTTTAGTTCTGGCTTCTGCCTCCTTCAGCCTCCTGAAATAGCATTCACCCAGAGGCAAGATATATTTCCTACTGTTTCACCAAAGAATTCTGAATACAATTCTTCTGTATATAATTAAACATCCTATGTTTAAAAAATTTCTGACATGCAAGCATAAGGCTCTTGAATAATCTACAAGCCTATAGATTCTCTCAATTTTTAATTCTATATTGTTTTCCAAAATATTTTTGTGACCTTCTTTTGTGTTCAAGTTCCCATTAAAACTACCAAATACCAAGGAGTGTGTTGACTTGTTTTAGAGAATCTTATTAAGCTCTTCATATCCTCTGAAAAGAAACTGTAAATATCCTCATGGTGATCTTTTTGCTTATATTCATCATTAGCAGTACAAGACAGAATGACGAGGTTATTCACTAAATTACATTTTTGTTGCCTTTGGACACATGAGGAAGCTAACCTGGCACAATGGATAGAGTATTGTACTTAAAGACAGTGAAGTGAACCTGAATTTAAAACCTGAGACACTAAGTATCTGCATGACCTTGGAAAAGGTCATATTGTCCCAGTTTCTTTTTCTATAAATATGGCTAATACCTATCTTATAGAACTGCTGTGAGGATCAAATTAGATAAAATGGTGCAGCTAGGTGGCGCAGTGATTAGAGCACCACCCCTGAAGTCAGTAGGACCTGAGTTCAAATCTGATCTCAGACACTTCCTAGCTGTGTGATCCTGGGCAAGTTACTTAACCCCAATTGCCTCAGCAAAAAGCAAAAAAAAAAAAAAAAAAAAAAAAAAA
>JAJPUD010001445.1:130112-248227 GCA_023553655.1 Myrmecobius fasciatus
AAGAAGAAGAAGAAGAAGAAGAAGAAGAAGAAGAAGAAGAAGAAGAAGAAGAAGAAGAAGAAGGATTTTTAGTTGGGACTTCAAAGAAACCATGAATGTTTACAATAGGTGATATTGAGAAAGAAGTTCCAACAGACTAAAGGGAGTCCCTGCCCCAAGGAACTCACCTGTTAATGGGGGAGACAACAAGCCAACAAATAAAAACAAAACTGTGTATGAGGTAGAAAGGAAATAATTCAGGAGATAAAGGCACTAGAATTTAGAGGGATTGGGAAAGTCTTTCTCTAGAAAGTGGGATGTTAGAGCTTAGAGGCTTAGAGGAAACCAAGGGAGACAATGGGCAATAATGAGGAAGAAGAGCATTCTGGGCTTGGGGGACAGCCAGAGAAAATGCCCCAAGCCAAGTGTTCTAGTAAATGGTTCACAAAATAGCCAAAAGATCAGTATCATTGGATCAAAGAGTACAGGTAAGTAAGGCATTAGAAGATTGGAAAGGAACAAGGAAATAGGATATAAAAGGCTTTCAATAACAAACTGAGAATTTTTTATTTGATCCTAGAGGTGATAGGAGTTTACTGCTCAGATAAATGATATAAGAGGAGGAAGAGAAGGGTTTAGAGAGAAACATAAAGAATTCTACATTGGACATGTTTAGCTTAGGATGTCTTCTACTGGACATCCAGTTGGAAATATCTAAAAAGCAGTTAGAAATATGAAATTAGAGGTCATCAGAGATTGGGGTAAAATAAGTAGATTTGAAAATCATCAGAATAGAGATGATAATTAAATCTTTGTGAGCTGATGAAATCACCAAGTGAAGTAGTTTAGGAGAAGAGAAGAGGGTTCAAGATAGAATCCTCAGGGACATACATGGTTAGATGGCATGTTCTGAATAAAGATCCAGCAAAGTTAATCAGTCGCATAGATAAGAGGAGAACCAGGAGAGAGAGGAGTCCTAAAAAGCTAGAGAAAAGAAAGTATCAAGAAAAAGAATGTGTTCAATACTGTCAAAATTCTTACAGGCCTTCCCAAAGTAGCTACAAATATTTTCCATGAGTATTATGTTTTTTTAAAATATAACTAGTTTTAGTAAGGTTTCTTTCTAATATGCCAGGGAACAAGGAAGTTGCTTATGTCTTAACAAGAGAAATATAATAAATATTATTGGCTTAGTCTTCCCCACTAAATAAATAAAACTGCTATAGTAAGGAATTTTAATAGGATTTTAATGTATTTGAAGAAAAACTAATTCAATCATAATGTTATAGTTTAGATGCATACAACTGATATTTAGTTTGGTGCTTATGTTTCCAAAGGAGATGAAGAACATATGCTAGTGATGTGTTATAAAACAATTAACAAAATTACAAATTATCCTTTGTTTATAGTTTAAGAAAATCAGCGTCTTACTGTAGCTTGAATGAGGTTTGAGATTCCAAGATATAGTACAAAAAGATGACAGAATACAGCACAAAGTAAGAAAAAATCAAACATTTACATAGCACCATGCATTTATATAGCATCTATGTAGCCAGTCACCTCAGTCGCTCCTTAAAATAACACTAGAAGGTAGTCATTATTATTATCCCCATTTCACAATTGAGGAAACTGAGACAGATAATAATCAAATTGTCTAGAGACACACAACAAATAAATGAATGTCTGAAGCTGGATCAGAATTTAGGTCTCCCTAACTCCAGGGTGCACAAGACAAGAATCAGCAGAAAAAAAGCAGTACAAACTTTAAGGAAGGGAAATAAAATACAAGGGGCAGTCAGTGAAAATAAAAATGGGTTAAATCCTTAATGAAAAGGGATACCAAAATCAATAAAACATTTTTCCTTAATTTTTCTAATGTTCTTATCTGGGCCCAAGTGGTGGCTAAATAGCACAGTGAGTAGAGCATGGGACTTGGAATCAGGAAGATGAAATAACTAAACAACAATGACTGGCTCATACAAGACCAGAAATTGAGAAAGAAATAGGGATCCTAGACTGGTGTATATGGGTCAAAGTTTAGGGAGCGGTGCTGATTTATTCTGGTTTGGGAAGGTGAAAGTAAGGGTAGAGGGAGAAGGGAGATGACTCTGGAATTGATGGTGGTGGATATTCAAATTCCATGTCCATGGGAAAGAGGCTTTTGGCCATTGCCACAAGCCTTATTTTGGCTGGGTAATTTAGAGGATTTGGGCTCCCTGGGTTTTTTCTTTCAGCTAGAAGAGGCTGCCTGAGGTCTTTATAATCACTATTTTTGTTATTTAAGAGGCTTGAAGTTTATAGGAAGATGATTTGGTACAATGAAAAGAACACTTGCTTGGGAGTCAGAGAACTGGGTACAGATCCAACTCAGACATCTATTACTTATGTGACTTTAGAAAGTATCTTCCTATGACTATTTCATTATCTATGAAGTGAAAAGATTGGACTAAGTAGCCTTTCCAGTTTTAGACCAATGATCACTTTAGATTTAGATCAATTCACTTATCTCCTTAAAAAAAAAAAGACATTAAGTTTCTTGAAGGCAAGTTCCAATGGAATACAGAGAGCCTGGGCTTGAATTCTGGTTGTCTTAATGTTGGGCAAACCACTCAACCTCATTGTGACTCAGTTTCCCCATCTCTAAAAAAGGAGGGGACTTTATGGCCTCTAAGGTCCATGCTAGCTCTCAATGTCAAGTACAGTAATTTAATCAGTTATCTTTATATTTCATACTGTGAATTTTGTACATTAAGGGAGTCGAGTTCAGTTAATATGTAAACACATCTGACAAAGGCATAATGGAGGCATTAGGCAAATATTTAGTGTTTTGAAGTGGTATGAACATAGTCATAAATTTGCTAATTAATCTTATTTCCTGCTGACATCTGTAAATATTTGTTCTTTTAACTTAATTTAAACAAAGAACTTTCAATCTGGCCACTAGATGGCAAGAAGTGAATTGGCCTATGACAAGAAAAGCAAGAAAGAGAAAAACAAAACAAAACAATCTCTGAACAGTAGCTATGCCTTTAGCTTCCAGGATGGTAAAGCAAACAATAGAAAGAAGTATCAGGTAGGTATGAAAGGATAAAAAGAGACCGGCTACTGAAAATCATTATACAATTATTTTTCCCCATTCCATGTTTAGATACATTGTAGATACAAAATATAATTATATCAATAAATTTATGCTTACGTATGCATTTGTTTCTCAGACTTCTAATTGTATTTCCTCAAAGTCTATAGATAGCATCCTAAAAAAACTAAATTAGATAAATTGGAAGGGGAGGAAATACATTTTAAAAACAAAATCTTTCTTTTTATTTTAAAGTGTTTTCACTGGACAAATTACTATATCACTCTGATAATTTTATATAGATTGTTATCTATATATATGGAGTTTTATCTCCCTATATTAATCTATTTTAATGCTTATTGGCCAATAAAATATATATTCATATTTTCTATAATTCCCAGTATTTTTAATATCTTTATTTCTATTGCAGTATCCAAGAACCACCCTTATACATACAAACACCCCAAAATACTAACTTAGATTCAAGGTGCTTTTTGGATCAGCATCCATTTGATTTATAAGGGAGCCCTTGTCAACATATCTGTGTTTTTTTTAATTAGCACAAGAGGACCCAGGGTCAAAGCAAAGGATGTTTAATCAAACATAATAGCACAATTAGTGATAAAAATGATACTCAACACTCTATGTACATGCTCTCACACAGGTCACCACACAAACTATGGAGAGAGAGCATACACATGAAATATTTATGTCTACAGAACATACAAACAAAGAGAACAAGTATGATCAGTGTATATCAGAAGCTGGAATAACCCCTGCCTCCAACTCTGTAGAGCATTCAGCATCTTCTGGTAATGTCACTATGCAAGCTGCTTTGTTTGATGCACTGAGTTAGGATGCTCTGTGGCTTTGTTCTCTTGGCTACAATGCTCTGGGTTGGGTATCTCAGCTAAGCTGCTCTCTGTTATGGTCTACTGGACTTCATTTGTCCAGCCCTATGGCTATCACAATTACCCAGGGAGCCCATATTTCTCAGGCAGATTGTCCTTCAGTTAGGGTCTCCTGTCATCTGCCTTATCCACTAGCCTAGGTTTCTTCTGGATCCCCTTAAGGAATCCACTTAGCAAAAGTGCACAAATAGATAGAGTGAAGGAAATTCTTTTCAAACCTTGCCTGCCTCCCCCCCAAATTCCCCTGGTTGTCATGCAAGTCCACTGAGACTTCACTTCCAAAGTAATGTGGTGAGAGAGGTCTGCTCACTGCCATTCTGGTTTGTGCTCTACAAACTCCTGAACAAGTTTGAATCTGCTGGCCTGGGTGGTTGACTTTCTGTAGACTGCTTCTGGACTCAATTATAGTTTATCCGACTGAGTTCTTCATGTTCAGAATTACTGCACTGCTGCTTTGCTCTTAGTTTTGGTCTCCTACCCTGGTTTATTCCACTAGGAGCTAATGAGTATAATCGAACTAAAAATTAGAACTGAGCCCCCATTCTGTTCTTGGGCTCAGAGCCACAAAACTATATTTCTTGAACTTGTTCCTAACTCTTACATATGGGAGGATCCTGCTCCTTATAGGAGCATAACTACTTCTTGATGACTACTGCTCCTCTCCATCCTGGAATTAAGACTCATACCTGGGTATTGAGCTACAAAGCTGGCAGATGGCACCCATTCCCACGTCAATACAGGGTTTCCTGGGACCTTTTTCTGCCTAGGTGTTTAGTCCTCTTAATTATCCCTGGCTTTGGGCTGCCCCCCACTATTTTGCCATACTCTACTGCCAGACCTCTCTTCTTAAATTGCTCTGGGCTGGAAAAATGACTCACTGTTACTTTTCTTAGCTTTCCCAATTCAGAATTCATTTTGGTATGCTTCCCATGTCATTGTAGAGGCTATTGAGAAAGAGCTGAAAGACTGCTGCCAATTACTCCTCCATTTTAATTCTACCCTCCTCAAACTATTCATTTAAAACATCCTAGTGGCAGAAGATGGTAGAACTGAACAACTTTACCCTATTTTTCACCAGTAACCAAAATTGCCATATTGCTACTATTATAGTATATAATATTGTAGTTTTGTAATACACATCCACTATTGTTATTTAATTTGACTCCACAAACAGTAAATGCCTATTGTGTTCTAGGTTCTGTGCTAGGTGCTACAAAAACCAAATTGAAACTCTTGGCCTCCAATTCAATTTAGTTCGATTTATCAGGTATTTATTAAGCATTGAGAGAAATAATTCATAATTCATACTCTACTTCAATCAGTATTAATCAATTTGATAGAATCATATCAAAGTTCTATAGATAAGGCCCTAGAGCTGCCAATTCTAAGTTCACTTGCTTAAATATAAGAAATTAGTTATGGACCCTCTATCCTTGTTTTACCTTGTCATGGTAACCAAGCCCAGCATGGCAGAGATCACAGCTACATGGAAAGTCTCCCAAAATATTTTGTACTCCAGACCATCTTGTTTAATAGGAACAGGTGACCATCTTATGACCACTAACCATCTTATGACCATTTAGATCACTGACAATGACAGCCTCACCCAATTTGTGACCCTGCTGGTATTCATATTTTAATCTATGTATTATATGTTAACCAATGAAATCACTGTTCTATATTTAGCATAACTGTAGCCCTATAAAAGTATAGCCCTAAAGGGAGGTGACATTTCAGATTGTGAGGAAGATCTGAGGTCCACTTCTTTGGAGGGAACCCTGGACCATTGGCTCAGATCTGTGTCTCAATCTCTCTTATTGTAGGTGGGATAATTTAATGCCCCCAGGGAACAGTATTATGTGCCAAGCTTTGTGCTAAACAATGGGGATAGAAAGATAAAAATGAAACATTTCTTGTCCTCAAAGAGCTTTCATTCTATTAAAGGGAATAACTCATTCCTAGTAAACTAAATACAAAAACTCCACAAAGTAAATATATGGGAAAATGGAGCTCGCAAATAAAATCAGGACAAGTTTCCTGTAGGAAGAAGCACTTAAAATCTTTGAAGAAAGTAGGGATTTTAAGAATCACCAAAGAAAATAAAATACATTCTAGGCATAAAAGAAGCCTAAGCAAGAGCATGAAGATGGGAGATAGAATGTTGAGTATGTAGTATGTTGCATGCTGGCAAGTAGGCTCTTTTGATTGGAATACAGAGTGAGTAAAGAGGAACAATATGGAATAATACTGGGAAAGTGGGTAGTGGCTGTATTGTGAAAGTCTTTAATGTCTTGCCTTAAATTTTTATATAATCCTAGAAGCCACAGAAGATTTTTGAATAAGAAAATAACAGTCAGATCTCTGCTCTGGTAAAATATGTTTTGTATATGCCTTATTTGAAGTTCATGGATAAAATTTCAGGGTGTCCATGAACTTAGATGACAAAATTTTATTTTAGCATTTCCCTCAATTGTGAATTTAAAAAAAAATATTGTAAGACGGAGTCTATAGGTTTCACCAGACTGCCAAAGTAGTCTATGATACCAAAAAAAAAAATACCTGGTATAGAAGATGAATTGGAAAGGGGAAAAAACTTGAAGTTGAAATACCAATTAAAAGGCCTTATATAAGGAGTTTTTATCCAAAAATAAAAATTGCAAAGTGTTCACAACTACATGAAGAATATTGTGAATCACTATGGAAAAGGAAACTAAGAAATAGAGAAATAAGAAATTAGAGAAATACAAGTCAAAATCATTAAAATTTCACCTTACAACCTAAAAATTGGTGAAGATGACCAAAAATTCTAATTATCAGTATTAGCATGATGGGCATACTGATACATTGTTAGCAGAGCTATAAATTCATACTAACATTTTGGAAAGCATTTTGCAATTATGCAAATAAAGTAACTAAAGCGTGTATACCCTTTGAACCAGAGACTTCATTATTAGCCTTGTACCCCAAAGAAGCCACTGAGAGGAAGAAAGTCCCCATATATACCAAAATATTTAGAGCAGCACTTTTTATGATCAATAAGAATTAGAAACAAAATAGATTTCCATTGATTGGGAAATGACCAAACAAGTTCCATTACATGAGTGTAATGGAATATTACTCTGCTATAAGAAATTATTTATGCGAATACAGACAACTATGAAAAGTCTAAATTAATCAATGCAGAGTGAAGTAAGCAGAACCAAGGAAACCATATACACAATAACTACAACAGTGTAAATGGAAAGAACAACCACATAGACAAAAAAGAAAAATGAACATAGAATTATAAAAATCAAGCATGCCATGAAATGAAGAGATGTGAGAGGGCACCCCCAATCCCATCTCCATGAAGATGGGAGGTCCATGTACATATTATATTACATATGTTTTTGAACTTTTTCAATGTATTGATTTTTCTCTCCTTTTTCTTTTTTTAATGTATTCATTTATTTAAAACCTAAATAAAAAATGAAAAAAAAAACAAAAAAGGAAAAGAAAAAAATTGTCATATCCACAGTAGAATAAAGAGAATATTCAAAATATGAAAAAAATTTCCATTTCAAGAAAGCATATATATAATAGAAGATATTTTATTCAGAACTATCTACTCCCTTTAACCTTCACACCCTTTTGTACCCCACTTTACCCTATTCTCTCCCCTTCTCCTTTTTCTTTTTGCCTTTAAAAATTATTACATAGGATGACTTTTTTGAAAGAAGTGTATGCTAGAGAAAACTATGGCAATGAAATAAACAAAAGTATCATTTAAAAAAACTTTTTAAAAAAGAATCAACAGAATTGTCCATAGGAAGAGAAATCAAAATTGGAGACTGAGACCACATTTTTAAATCCTTTCTAATACTAAATTTAAAAAAGGCTATTCCAATAGACCAAGGGAAAGGTGATTAGGACCAAAATTGGGGTAAAAACTCTGTAAGAAGAGAGGAGGGAATAGATTTTGTGTGGTTGGAATTCAAAACAGTTGGTAACTGAGAGACTAAAGAAGATGAGTAATATGCAGAGTAAGGGAAAAGAATTTGTCAAGTATGAATGACTCCAACCTAAGTGACTAGAAAGGTGCCTTCAAATAAAATGAGAGAGCCTAAAAGAGGAATTAGGAAAAATATATAATGAATTCCATGCGAATATTTTAAATTTGATATGTCTGTGATTTATCCAAATTTTTTTTCATTAGTAATATTTACACTTATATTTATAAAGAACATACTTCTCATCTAGGACAAGTCAAAGTCTGTTTCTTATGTGGGTTAGTTAACTTTGGAATTAGAAAAGAATTCTGTTGTACTACTTGTGTTATCTTTTTTCAGGTTTTTACTGTAATATATTTATGTAAGGGATATAATTTTCCCCATGTCATATCAGAACTTCAATACAAATGACTTGATATTCCTTCTGAATAACTATATATATGAAGTAACCCTGGCAAAAACAAAAAAATTTAACTCAAACTTTTTGTTCCATCCTTTGTACAGATTGGATCTTTCATGTCTACCTAATAACAAAAATGCCCAGTGCTTTATCTTCCTAGAGAGCCTACACTGATAAACCCATCTGCACACATTTTTTATTGTTGTGTTTGTGTTTAGCTTGTGGAAACTAGCTTTATCCTTGTCATTTTTTCTTGAGTGAGACTTTAATGAAAATAGGAAGTAATTTTATTCATCTTTTGCTATGATATTTATTAGTTTTATTTTATTCATTTGTTTCAGTTAAGTCTGAATCTTCATGACACCTTTTAGGATTTTCTTGGCAAAAATACTGGAGTGATTTGTCATTTCCTTCTCCAGTTCATTTTAGAGAAGAGGAAACTGAGGCAAATAGGATTAAGTGACTTCCCAGCTAGTAATTGTCTAAGGTCAAATTTGAATTTGGGTGGTCCTGACTCTAGGCTTGGCACTCTGCTCACTGTACCATCTACTTGCCCCCGTTATTGTAAGACAATAAAAAGAGAGAAATATAGTGATAAAAACACATCCTTTTTGATATCAGTATCCATTTCCTCTTTTAAAATTCCAAAATTATTTGAGGGATTATGGATTTCATTCAGAAGACTCCGTAATATTCAGGGATCTAATGCAGTCAGCACAATGTCATACACAAACAGAAACCTCTAAAGAAGTTGACTATTTAAAGAGAGTCCTTCCATTTGGATCTTCTCCTTGATGTAGCAAACACATTAAATAAGCTTGAATTTCCTTATTTTATTTTCTGCTTAATGTGATCATGTCATCAAAAAAGTCATGTACTATGTTATATCCTTCAAGGAATCATATATGATAAAGTATGTATATGAAGAATGCCTATCATCCAATTGAAATAGCTCAAAGAACTGGTCTATCAGTATATACATTGGGATAAACTCTTGTAATTTTAAAACCTAACTTGCTTCTCACTAGAAATAAAAAAAGTCCATTAGCATTCTCCATAATATATATGTATGTATGTATGTGTGTATTCTACATTGGTATTTGTTTATATCTAGTATGTTTATATATACATATATGTTCATATGTGTATGTGTATATATTCTAGATTGTTTATTTTTTATAATAATAGCTTATTACTTTTCAAAATACATGCAAAGATAATTTCCAACATTCACCCTTGCAAAACCTTGTGATCCAAATTTTTCTCCCTCCCTCCCCTAGATACTAAGTAATCCAATATATGTTAAATATATAATTCTTTTAAATATATTTTCACATTTATCATGTTGCTAGATTGTTTATTGTTTATGTCTAGCATATTTATTAATAACAGGGATAGTATTTTCCTATTAAGAATACCTACACAGAAAAGAAAACAAAACAAGAGGATAAAGAATGCCTATTATCTAGACAATGATATGCAGTTTAATGACCAACTGAGAGAGCTGATACATTGGCACATATAGTTTCTAATTAAAAAAAACAACAACAAACTGGACAGACAATGAGTTGGATTCATAATTGAATAGGAGTGGGAAAATGAATTGGATTGTCTTTGGGGAATTGTGAAATGCTTTCAGTAATTTGAAGTCATTAAACAAAGGTCCATCTTTTTAACACTAACATTCTTCCAGTAAAATGGCTTATTAAATGCTAATTTTTTAAAATGTCTGCCACCCAAAAAGTATTGAAGACTACAGATTCATGGTGAGTGTGGGTAGATTACAGCACATTACCAAAGAAGAATTAATAAAAAAAAAAGCAAAAAGAAAGCTAGTTATATAGTGAGAGTAAATGACAATGAAAAGCTTCAAGAATATTGACTGCCTTAGTACTTGTAACTCTACTTTATTTTTGCATAGGTAGAACCAAGAAATCTGAAAAATACAACTGTAGAACCATCATTCCCTCAATGAAGGAACCCAACTCTGAGTCAGGAAGAATTATTTAACCAGAGAAGTTTATACTTCACTCCCTAGGGAGGAGCAGAACTGGAGAGACTCCTGACAATCCTTAGATCTCCACCCTTTCTGAAAGAGCTCGGGAGGACCATAATGGAAAAGTTCTTTGTAACAATAGCTGAACCTGAGGCTGGAGGTGGCAAAGGCTGGAGCTGCTCGTGGAAGAATCCAGGGATTAGGAGATTAGTGAATTGATCTATTCTGTACAGATGTCACACCTTTCCAGGAGTCAGTCTAGTGGCTGATCTACCGGCCTGACTACCCAGAAGCAGCCCCACCCAGTGAAGAAGCAGCCTTTTTCCTTTGTGGAGGAACCAGTTCAGCAGCTTTCTGACCAATATCTCGGTAGATGCTGTTCCCTATGAGGAGATAGTCTGCTTGGTCCTGCCTCCCAGGGAATCAACCCATTTGGCAGATAAACTGTTCCCTGAGAAGATAAACCAGCTGAGATGTTGTAGTCTCTGTGGAGCTAGCCCAGCCTGGTATCATATTGATTTCACTGGCAGTGATTAAAGGGCATAATAATAAAAAGCATTTTGCACAGTGTCTGATAAAGTTAGTGATGATGATAATGTTCTAGATGGAGTGAATTTCATGAGAATTCTCCAGAGAAAGCAATTTAGAACTATGCCAAAGGGCTATCAAACTGCAGATCCTTTGATCCAGCCTTGTCATTACTGGGATACAGCCCTGTATCCCAAAGAGATCGTAAAAAAGGGAAAAAGACCCACATGTGCAAGAATGTTTGTGGCAGCCCTTTTTGGAGTGGCAAGAAACTGGAAACTGAAGGGATGTCCATCAATTGGAGAGTGGCTGAATAAATTATGATATATGGATGTTATAGAATATTATTGTTCTATAAGAAATGATGAGCAGGATGATTTCAGAGAGGCCTGGAGAGACTTACAGGAATTGATGCTGAGTGAAGCAAATAGAACCAAGAGAACATCATACACAGAAAACAAGATTATGTGATGTTCAACTCTGATGGACTTGGCTCTTTTCAACAGCAAGATGATTCAGGCCAATTCCAATAGACTTGGAATGGAGAGAGCCATCTGCATCCAGAAAGAGGACTATGGTAACTGAATGTGGATCACAACATAGTATTTTCACCTTTTTATTGTTGTTTTTTTCTTTCTCATTTTTTTCCTTTTTTGAACTGATTTTTCTTGTGCTGCATGATAAATGTGGAAATATGTTTAAAAGAAATGCATATGTTTAACCTATATTGGATTATTTGCTGTCTAGGGGAAGGAAGGGAGAAAAATTTGGAATACAATGTTTTGCAGGGGTAAATGTTGAAAACTATCTTTGTATGTATTTAAAAGCAATTATCAAAATTTATTTTAAAAAAAGAGAGAGAGAGAGAGAGAGAGAGAGAGAGAGAGAGAGAGAGAGAGAGAGAGAGAGAGAGAGAGAGAGAATTCTCCAGAGAAAGAAAGGAAATCCAGGCCCTGCTGTTTCAGAGTTGCATGGTTCCTTCTATTCCCTACATATCTCATTACCATTATTCTTATTGTATACATTTAATCTCCCTATTCTAGACTCTATCTTTGTGATGTATAACTCCAGTTTGGAGGTGGGGGGAACATATAGTGTGCTTTAGAATTTCTATTCTAGCTATGCCATTTGCATTAATGTCTTTTGTAAGAACTAAATTAATCTACTGACTAATGGTTAAGGGGAAACACACAGGAGGAGGCCTGTGTGCTATGACATTGGGAATAATCACCCAAAGAGTTATAGAAATAACCCAAGCTAACAATTGTCTCTATGGAGATACAATTGTTATTACCATTAAAAGTTAAAAAAGTGAGTTTGAGAGGGATGCTATATTAATATTTCTGAATTAATTTGTTAGTATCAGCCTATTAAACTATCCTTCTTGTGAAAATGATTGTATAAATAGCTGTGTCTAGGAGACTACATAAATTGGAAAAGTTCCTAGTGAAATCATCAGATTTTTATACTAAGCTTTTTATTTGTATAAGCACTATATTTTTAACCTCTGTTCCTCATGTAAATCCTCATCTGGGTCTTAATGATTCTTAACACCCTTACAAATCGAAGGCAACTGTCTTCTGAATATCCACCAGCTGGTTCACATCTCTTTCAAATGTTGCATCCCAAATTGGACAGTGTTCCAATATGGTTTTGTTAAAGCATTGTACAACAGAACTATAATTTCATTCAAACACTATAGCTGTATAATGAAGAATCACAAACCTTAAAATCACCACAGAAATATAATCTGTTAATCATAGTTCCAAATATCCAAAGCTAAAAAAGAACATAAAGGTTTCCTACTCAAATCATGATGCAGATAGGAAAACTTAAAAAATGAAAACAGAAATTTTAAGTGACTTGCCCAAACAAAATCATTCAGATAATGAGTAGAAAAGGCAAAATTTAGAACACAGGTTCTCTAACATCATATACAGAATTGTGTAGTAAATATTATATAAATTTGGGGGCAGCCAGATCATATTGCTAACTCACTTTGAACACATATTCCAATAGAATTCTTAGGATTTTTTAATGAACTAACTAATTTCTAGTCATATCCCTTTGCTGCTCCAACCATCATACCTGTGCATTTGATTTGGGGGGAAACATCAGTTTTTTGTGTATTTGCTTAAGGGTTCTGTTATAACATGCTAAAATTTGGGGGATTCTAATTCTGTCATATCATAGAATTGCTATGCCATGTAATATGTATAATATATAAATATACCAAAAGTTTTTAAGATAAAAAAGCCAAAGACAACACTCTATAGGAAGTTATTATAGGCTTTCCCATAGGCTGACAACAATCCATTAATTATGAATAAGAGTCCAATCATTCAGCCCATGCTGAATTCATATAACTTTACTATCATTCAGCCAATTTCTCTTTAACTTGTCTACATCATGAGAAACTCTTAAAAATTACTTCCTGAAATCTAGATATACTATGCCCATGTAACCTACTAATCTAATATTGTTAAGAGCATCTTTCATAAGGTTATTATTAGTAGGGAACAGGAAGGCTTTCATAAGCAATATTCTACAGTGGAACACGTCTTTACTATCTTATAATTGACTGAAGGTTCAAAATCTTTTTGAAGCTCGTTTTGCTGAAATGGAAGTGTGGGAATATGTGCCAATAAAGATCCTAGTAATGGCCAATAGGGAATTGAGGACACAAGGAAAGTCATTTCTTCCTAATCCATGAGTTTATGTTATTCACTACTTACATAGCTGATTATGATAAATGTTTGGCCATAATATACAACACAGAACATTTATAAGACTATAATCAAATTAACTTATACTTCAGGGCAGTAAGCAACAGGGAATCAGCATTGCTATCACTAAAAATGTATAGGACTATGATAAGACAGAGTCAATCTGGTATCAGAAAGCCAACCAATAAATTTAGCTGTAGCAAAACTCAAACTGCAAAAATTCTGTCAAAGTTACCATCCTCCCCGCAAGAGAATGTGAAGAAAAAAATAAGCTTGAAAAGTGTGAAAAGAAAAGGGAGCAGGCATATTAAGCAGTTGTGTGTGGGGAGAAAAAAAGTTTAAAAAGCAAGGACTAAATTCTTAAATGCAATGACAATCTAGTTGAGACTACCACCACCCTTCAGGCAAAAGAACATTTCTAGTTCTGGTGATCTGCCAGAACTTTAATTAAGTAATTTTTACCCAGGGCAATTCACACAAAAAGCCCTTAAGGCGCCTAGTTTGCCGTGGGCCCTCATATTTACTAAATTATGATGTAAAAATACAGCTAACCCTTCCACATCATGACTTTCCCCATCTTGGTTTCAATATATCACATTTTGGCATAAGAAATTAAATGGGAATTTGGGGGGAATTTCATAAAATCATAGACAACACACAAAAGCCAACAGATGACAGAAAAAATTTAGAAACTCAAATGCATAAAATATACATATAGTACTATATAATATCAACCCAAATTTTACAATAAGATAGTATAAACACCCCATAAAAGAAAAAAAAAATCACCCTTCTCTGATAAATAGATTTTCCAGATCATAGGAGTTTAGCCCATTAATGTGGAAAGGATAACTGTAATGCAAAAATTTTAATTAGAACAAACTCAGGTGAGGAAGTAGGAGAATTTGTAACTGTAGAGGCTTCAGGAATAGACCGAATTGGGAAGGACTTCTGAGGCTGTCTGGGTGAAAGTTTTTTAAACTATGGGAAACAACCCCCTATGAGGTCATGTAACAATGTGGGAGTTATGAAAAATTTGACGATAGTAAAAGGTTTCTGAGCACAGCAAGCAAAAATTAATTCAAAATCAAATGCAAAATGAATCCAAGGTGTTTCTGGAAGTACTGGCCCTTGTTGCATTGCGTGACTTCGCTATGCCCTTGGTTCTAAACACACAACATGTGCACTTTGCATTGCACCTACAGAGATGCTGCCAGAAACACCTCAGCCCAGATTCAAGATGGGATTATGCAAAAATTATATTGGCAGATAGGGGTCCGAGTGGAAAAAGTTTAAGAAGCCCTGGTCTAGTTGGACCCATAGAATTTGGGGGCTAAAACTCTTTCTATACTACCAAACAGATCTTGGCAAAACTCCTTCCCAGATGTTGTGATTACTTGCCCTTTACTAGGGTGGAGAGAAGGCAAGCTCTAGGAAAGGGATAATGAAGAGAAGGGCAGAGACATCAGTCTATTATCCTCCCAGCCATTCATCATCTGAATCTTCATTTCTTCACCTTTCTGAAGAAACCTGGAGAAGGAGTCCCTGAAGGAGAAAGCCCCTGAACCCCAATATCCCCTCCAGAAACTACCACTCCTCTTGCATCTCTTTATTCTGTGAAAGGAATATGTGTATTTTAAATGTTTGTGCTCTCTAAATGGTACTGTCCTGGGGTAAAACTCCACTGGCCTTGTTAATGACCTTGTGACTGATCCGCTCCACACTCACCCCCAACAGACAGAGCTACTCCTGAAGTTCCATTTCTCTACCTATCCTCTGGAATCAATGAGGGCCACATAAAAAGAGGAAGATAAAGTAGGAGTGGGGAGCCCCTAACAAAAGCAAGAACAAAGCTTGTTTCATGTTTAACTCTTTCTTGCCTTAAATGCACAGAGGTACCAACATCTAGATGCTAGTAAATCAAGGCTGTCTAGGGAAAAAAAATAATCTGAATTATCATCAACAGCCATAAACCCAGGAAATCAACCTAATAATAAATCAAGCCTGATTACTGTAGTGAGAGATTACTGGTTTCTGAGATATAAGTGCCCACAATGAAAATTTAGGAATCTACTTGCAAGCTGGCTAGAGCTAGCTCTCCTAAGGCCCTTAGGTATCATCCCCATTCCCTATGGGGGATCTCTCCCTTTACCATGACTCCCTCACACTGCCAAAATCTCCCATCCTCAGATCTCAACCACAGCATAAGGGCAACACCATTGGTAACATGTATACAAAGCATTTTAAACAAAGGAACTAATTAAAAATGGAAATAAAAGACAACTGTTCCCAAACTTTATTCCCATTTGACACAGAACTAAAATCTTTGCCCCAAAAATATGGTAACTGACCTGTAACCTCTGACCCTGATACTAATCAATCCCTGAAGGCTTGTTGTTTAGTCACAGCTAACTCTTCATGACCTTATTAGGGGTTTTCTTATCATTTCCTTCCCCAGCTCATTTTAAATATGAGGAACTTAGGCCTGACACTGTATTTAGTACACCACTGCCTCTTGAAAATATTACCAATGAGAAATTTCCTTTTCTAAATGTCACAAAATCTGATATCTCATCATTTTCCAAAGGAACATTATGCATTAAATTGTATTAAAAGCTATTAAGTTAATTAAAACAAAGTAAAGTGATAAAAACCAAATGTATGGCTGGCTACCTGTGGGATGGGCAAAATCTACAATGATATGGTTAGCAGAAAGCACTAAATTTAGAATCAGAGGGCCTAGGATTGAAACCTAGCTCTACTATTTATTTTGTGATCTTGAGCAAATTACTCAACCTCAGTTTTTTTCTTATATGTAAAAGGGTAGTAAGCACATTTAAATACCTCTTCCCCCTCCCATTCTATATTGTCTCATAGGATGTTGTGACAATCAAATGCTATAACATGCGAAGGAAGGGAGCAAGCATTCATTAACCATTTAATATATATATGTCAGGTACTGCATTAAGGACTTTACAAATATTGCCTCGTTTGATCATATGAAACAATTCATAACCACAAAATGCTATACAAATTTGTCATCATGTTAGTGGACTTTGGAACTGTGGGGTTTGCATAGCCAGTATAATGATTGAGTTAATGCAAAGTACTGACATGAATTCTTAGATGAGAGATAAGTGATGTGATTCTGAGGCAAACTAAATTATGAGAGCACTTGAATGCCAACTTCCAAGGATTCTGAGTCATTTTCAGAAATGCATATTCATATTTATGATGCATATTCCCAGATAAATGAGGAAACTCCCCTTATCAAAACAGATAAGCACTTGCTATGCAATCCACAGTTTCTAGGGAGTCCCTAAAGAGTTACCCAGGATATTTAGAGGTAAAATAACCTGTATAATAAGCACTTATCAGAGGCAGGACTACAATCCATATCTTCCTTACTCTTTTTTTATTTTTTTGCTTAGGCAATTGGGGTTAAGTGACTTGCCCAGGGTCACACAGCTAGGCAATGTTAAGTGTCTGAGATCATATTTGAACTCAGGTCCTCCTGACTTCAGGGCTAGTGTTCTATCCACTACACCAACTACCTGTTCCCAACTTCCTTACTCTTAAAGTAAAGTACCATAATGTATATCTTAAGCCAATTCTCTCTCCAATATACCATGTTGTCTGTTGTTGTGGTTAATAGACCAGATTGCTAAATGGGTGCTGAAATCAAAGACTAAATTGAATTTAAAAATTAAACACAGAAATTTTTAGAATTACAGGAGGAAGAATTCAAAAGAAAATACTTCAAATTCTCTATTTTGAAAGAAATTGAACAATAAAGAAACAATGAAGAATGTCAACCTTACTGGATCTCGTCCTTTTATCATGTAGTACCTTTGATTAGCTGATGGTGATAATAACAATAATCTTTAGAATTTGTACAGTACTTTAAGGTTTAATTTATTTATATTATTTCATTTCATACCCACAAGAACCCTATAAGGTAGATGTTATTATGCACCTTATAGATAAGGAACTGAGCTAAGAGAAATTAAATGGTTTTCTCAGAGTTAGATAATTAAAGAATGTTTGTGGCCTTCTCATTTAAAATCCATCATTCTATCTAACCACTGTACTGCCTAGTTGGTCTTTAATGTTGTTTTTGCCTCTTTCTCCAGTTCTAAGAATTACACTGTCTTTCACATGTAAGGACAAAACAAGAGAATGGCTCTTATTAGGGCCTACATTTTGAATTCTTTTTCCTGATGGCTTTCTGAGCCTGCTGTTGGTTCAGCATTGCTTGCTCTCAGTGTATACTTTTTGTCAATATTGCCACCGTCACCATCCCGGCCATCACAACTGCTCTGAACAAAGAAACCTCCACATTGCATTTATATTTATGTTCTGTTTATAGCAGAACAATTTTGGAAAACATATTTAAACAGAACTTAATATTTAAAAATAAACTTTAAGTGTTTCCCCTGTAGAAACCATTCATAATTAATTATATAGAAAACAGCATTTTGGACAGGTTTTGGTAGTAGTTTCTTAGGTTATATAATTTGATATTAAAATCTAAAGTAATATACAATGTTGAATTTCAACTTCTGGCATTTTATAATATGCAGAGCATATCCTTTAACTTGAGTGCCTTGCAAGGTTCTTTCAATTCTAGGATTCTTCTGATCCACCTTGTGTGACATTAGGATTCTCTGGGCCTCAATTTTCTTACTAAAAAATAAGGTGATTGAACTGGTGGATTCTCAAGTCCCCTTTCTACTTTAGATCTATGATTTTTGTAAGATCTTATAATGCTTCATATTCGCTTTATATTCTTTACTTTGGGAATTTCATTCATTCACCTAGTTTCAGTTGCTGCTTTGATTTTAATGATTCTCAAATGTACATCTTCACTCTTGATTTCTTTTATGAGTTTTAAACCTTATATTTTCACCTGTGTGTTCCACAAAAAAACCTTATTCAACATATCTCACTCCAAACTTTTTATTTTTTCCCATTCTTTTCAAGATACTCCTGTGGCTTTATTTATGAAATGATATCTCTCTCTTTTTCTCTCTGTCTGTCTCTGTCTCTCCCTGTCTTTGTCTGTCTGTCTGTCTCTGTCTCTCTCTCATACACACACACATATACTTTTTGAACTTACATTCTTCCTACTATTCTTTTACTTTGTGGACACTAGTTGGATTTTAGAACAGTACCATGCAGAGAGCACATCTATTAGGTACTTCCTTTATTGCTTTCCAAATATTTATTCTGTCGAATGACAGATCATTGGGATTTAGAACCAAATACAGTTTGGGGCTTGATACACCTGTGGAACACACCTGTCTTCACTTAGCTCCAATATCCACTCTTTCCATACTCCCATAAATGAAGGCTTGCTTATCTTTGGGGCAACCCAAGTCTCCCAGAATATGTATCTCAGGAAATGATCCAGAAATCCCTGGAAGCAGGCGTCCAAGGGCTCTCCCCATTTAATCTGCCTCAGAATCACATTTCTTATCTCTCTCATCTGTGAATCCCTGTCAAAACTCTCTGAATCAGCTCAATCACTATAATGGCTATGCAAACTCCACAGTTCCAAACAAACACCCAAAGGATCAGGCCTTTCTCTGCCATCCCAAACAAGTACCAGTTACCAATTACAGGTGCAACAAGCTCTTTTGCCTTCCAAACACAGCAGCCTTTCAAATGCGTTGTAGCATATGTAATCTTCTATATTTGAACCTTTTGGTTTATGAAGGAATAAGTGAACAAATGAATGGGAAAACATTAATTATTGATTATGTGCCAAGCACCGCCCTCGGGTACAGCTTAGAATGTAAGCTCCTTGAGAGCAGGGACTCTCTTTCTTTTTGTTATTTGTATCTTCCATATGTTAGCATAGTATCTGGAACATAGAATGTGCTTAAGAAATGTTCGCCATGTCATAGTTATGAGGTTCCTCCATGAGGTAAGGGGCCCTATCTTATCCAAATTTTTGTGGTTCTCTTATGTCAAGCACTTTGCAGGACAACCAACAAACCATAAGCTACAAATAGTTTTTGGTCACTAGAAACTAAGATATTTTGCTTCATTTAGCATTATAACTCAGGAAGGTCTGAAATCTAATCTTATCTAAAACCCTTACTGGCTGTGTGATTCTAGGCATATTATCAAGTCTGTTCCTCTAAGCCTCATTTTACTAATCTTATAGCACCTACCTCACAGGCTTACTGTGAAGATCAAATGAGATAATATGTATAGAATGCTCTGCAGGTGTAACATAACATTAGAAGTAGCATGATGAGAAAATTTATGTTGTGAGAAATGTATAATATTGTTATTTCAAGAAAGAGAAATAAAACAGCTTAAATTCAAGCTAATTTAAGAATATGGAGGGCAGAGACATGTTCAATAAACCCATGACAGAGATATTTCTGCAAATGGGGATGCAATGGGGAGCAACTACTCCTGCTCAACTTCAGTTTAAATGGTGACTTACCAAAAGGACTTTGAGATTAAAATAAAGTCTCTCACAAGATACAATGAAAAATAGTTTCTAGTACTTTCCAAAATGCATATATAAAATGAACTTGGCAATGGATGTAGTGCAGGTTCTGAATCAGAAGATCTGAGTTTGAACCATAGCTTAGTTGTTTATTACCTATGTGACCTTGAGATCATTGTTCTCATCCATAAAATATGGAGATTGGACTAGATGATCTCTGAAATTCCTTCTCACTGAAAATGTATGATCATAAATCATGTACCCTATAGTGTGACTTTCTTTAATTTATGGAATAAAACAAGCATTTCCATAATGTAGTATAAAAAAAGATGATTACACCTGAAATTTCAAATTTATTATGTACAATTTGCTATTGGTTTTAAATATATAATAAAATTATCATGTAAATTTCCCTTTCCCCCCTCTCCCTGGGACTTAGAGATGGTTACTATTCGATATACATATGTATGCGCTTGTGTATTGTGTATATGCATGCATATACATGTGTGTACATGTATGTGTATAAAATAATTCCATACATACTTCTTTCTCTGAATACAGATAGTGTCTTCCTTCATATGTCCTTTGTATTTAATTTGGATACTTATAATAGTCAAAATGGCTTATTTGTTCAAAGTTGTTCTTAAAACAATATTGCTGTTACTGTACACAATATTCTCTTGATTCTATTAACTTTGTTCTTCATTATTTCATGGAAGTTTATCCATGTTTTTTTAAGATTATCAAACTCATAATTTCTTCTAGCAGAGAAGATTCCTTCAAAATCATGTACAACTTCTTCAGTCATTCCCCAGTTAACAGGTATCTATACAATTTCCAGTTCTTTGCCACTACAAAGAGAGCTGCTACAAATATTTTAGAACATATAGATTATTTTTCTTTTCCCCAAATCTTTGAAAATAGACCTAGTAGAGGTATTGCTGGATCACTTTAGACATAATTCCAGATTGTTCTCCAAAATTGTTGGATCAGTTCACAACTCTACCAACAATGAATTAGTATCTCAATTTTTCCATATCTCCTCCAACATTTGTTGCTTTCCCCTTCAATTGTTTTAGTCAATTTGATAGGTATAAAATGATATCTTAATGTTCTTTTAATTTTTGTGACTTTCTAAATTTTCCTCACATATAACATTCTATGGTCTATCAGCATGGCTTTGCACTGACTTTCCTCAATGCCTGGAACATACTCTCTCCGCAATTTTGCTCTGTTTCCTTCAAAATTGTACTTCAACAACACATCTTAAAAAAAGTTTTTCCTGATTCTTCTCAACTCAAATATCTTCTCCCACAAAACTGCCATATTCTTATTTTGCATAAATTCACTTTTTAAATAAACTTATACATAGAATGTAAACTCCTTGAAGGCAAGAACTATTTTCTTTAAAATTTGTATTCCCAGCACCCAGCACATTATAAATGATTTTATATGAAATCTTTGCTGATATCTATAACTACTGGGTGAATCTTCACATCCATGGCCTTTTATTTATTTTGTATACACACATATACATATTCTTTCCCAAGATTCCTTGAGGAAGTTGTCCAAGCAACTGAAGACAACTCAAGGAGATAACAGAAACTACAACAAGAGCTGTAGAAGAACCTAGTGGAAAGTAGTTATGTTGACAGAGTGGAAGAGAATACAAGAAATTTCTTGGAGCTATAGTCTAAACCCTGAATGATATTCCAGTTTATATTCAACTCTAGAAGTGCCAATTATCTAAAATATCTCATATAACAATCTCTAGAAGACTATACACTTTGTAAAGATGAAGTTTTCTCTTCAGATTTACTTTACTATTCTATCCTAACTGAAAGGTTGTCTATTTAATTTATGGTTACTAGAATATTAGTAGAGAATTCAGCAGATCAGATTTTTAAAATATATATTTATATGTATAAATATATAAATATAAAAACCTGATCTGCTGAATTCTCTATTAATAGACTATATTAAAGAATAGACTATATTAAAATATATATTTATATTTTTATATAAATTACCATGACATCCATGATTACATTAAATAAACTGGGGGTGAGAGAGATAACCAAATTCTTTCTGTCCCTCACACTACATCTCTCCAAATACTTCAAATAGGGGTGCAACAACCAAAGTTACAAAGATAAATTTGTTAAATATATAGGATAAAATTACAAACTGATTGCTTTAAAGAGATTTTAGTTAACAAAGATGAAAATAACTATTCATGACAATTTGAACTAATTCAGTGAGATAACTACTTTGCATACAGAAATAAATTTTATTAATTTATAAAAGCAACTGACACAAGTTAGGCAGAAAAGTTGAAAACATGAATAGAGCTAAAGTTCATGAAAGTTTGAACACCTCATCTATGTACATATAGAAAATTGGCAACAAAAATAAAGGATATAATTTGTAAGAAAAAAGTGTCTCTGGGAAAATAGTTAACAGAATTGTAAAAGATACCTTTCTCAAGGTTTCCTTTGGATTGTTCTTGTTGAGGATGGTGGTGGTGCAATGCTTTGAAACTCTTGGTTAGTCAAAGAGAAGAATGAGTTACTAACTATCATGGCCCATGAACATACTGAAAGCTCCTATAAGGAAAAAAAATACAGTGATCCCATCCACAAGCCTGCCTTCAGGGAAACAGAGGCAGAAAGAGAGACAGACATAGACATACAGAGACAGAAAGAGACAGCCAGAGATATAAAGACAGACACAGAGAGAATGAGAAAGGGAAAGAGAAAGAGAGAGGGAGATTGACACAGACACAGAGGGACAGACAGACAGAGTTGGGGAGAGAGATGAGGAGCAAGGGAAGGAGGGAGAGAGAGAGACAGAAGAGAGACAGAGAGAGACAGAGAGATGTTGAGACAGAGACAAAGAGAGACAGAGAGACATTGAGACAGAGAGAGACAAAGATAGATAGAGAGAGAATGAGACAGAGAGACAAAGAGAGACAGAGTACAGAGATAGACAGAGACAAGGAGAGATATAAAGACAGACACAGAGAGAATGAGAAAGGGAAAGAGAAAAAGAGAGGGACAGAGGGACAGAGAGAATGAGCAGGGGAGAGAGAGGAGGAGCGAGGAAAGGAGGAAGGGAGAGACAGAAAAGAGACAGAAAGAGACAGAGAGACATTGAAACAGAGACAGAGAGAGACAGAGACAGACAGAGAGACATTGAGACAGAGAGACAAAGACAGAGACAGAGTACAGAGATAGAGACAGGCAGAGAGACAGAGACAGAGAGATAGAGAGAGACACAGAGGGACAGAGACACAGAAAAATAAAGAGACAGAGACAGAGATGGAAAGAGACAGAGACAGCAAAACAAAGATAGAGACAGAGAGATCTTTGAGCCTTTTCTTCCATACCCTTCTCTAAGACAAGTGACTGCAGTGTATCAAGTCAAGGAGTAGGAAAAAATACTCACTACTCTTCAGTTAAGTTCTTTGCACACAATAAAATGCTCTATAAACATTAAGCTATTATTATTATTATCATATAATCATATACATATATATACATTTTTCAACTGCAAAATTCAGTTATCATTAACACTCCCTACTTTCCCACAATTGTTATAATAGAAATGATTATTGTTTTATCATATCTCTGTCCAACTTGACCTTGCCAATATTGGCCTAGCAAGTTAGCTGATTGTACCAAGGATGATTATAAAACAATTAGGTATCTTTTTCAAGGACCAGAATATTTTATTATGGAAAGGAGAAATTACATATTGTAAACTGCCTGCTCAAATGTGCAGCAGTGAAATTTCAATTCACTTATATAGCCTTGATAAAGAGCTTTTTAGAAATGTACTAGTATATTTGTCTATGTAGTTCAGTGAGCCTGTGATGGGGGGCTTTTTTATTTTGTTTTGTTTTGTTTTGTTTTTGAAAGTGGCATGGTAATCTGTAGACATCACAGCGGCATTTCACAACACTAGTTCCTTCCTTTATCTTTGCACACATTTTGTCCAAGACAAAATGATGCAATAGATAAGTGTGTTTTCAAAGCTTTCCACCTGATCTAACTTATTCTTTCTCTTCTCCTGCCTCTGGTATCCTTTACCTCCTTTCAAAACTCCACTAGTCTACCCTTTTCCTCTTTCTGTGACTCTTGATAAAATGCCTAGTAACAGTTCTTTTTAACTTGATGTTACTGAGTTTAAATCGAAGTGCTTTCCCCACAGAGGCACTTACATTTTAAAGCTATTTAATTGTGGAATAAAAGACTTTATTCTGGATAAAGGAATTGCAAGCATGAACTAGAATTTGCTAGGGAAGTGGGGCATAGGCTGATGCTTACTCTACAGAGAAGAGAGAAAGGGGACAGAACTCCCCTCATATAATAACATCAAATTGTCTGACACTCAAATGCTTCTGACAAGTTGCTGCTTGTCTAGATGAGCTGGACTAGGAACAATAGGCGAGTCTATTGAGGCTAAATTTGCCTGGGTAAACTGGACACCTCATTGTTAGTGGAACCAAACTATAGTATGTCAAAATTCTAATTAAATATTTCTTTATAAAATTTTTTATTTGTGCTTTGTTCTAGTAGAGAGCAAATAAAAGCATATCCCTGAAAAAAAGAAAATTTTCCATAATCATGATTGGTTTAATTGTTTATGAGAGAATGAAAAAGGGATAAGGGGAAGGGTAATGCAGAGATATGAGAGGTATTTTGCTCCCTTTGATAAGGCAGTGGTTATCTGATAGAGCCTCTTATGCTGACACAGATTGTGGGGAAAGGGAGCTGATATCAAATCAATCAGTCAGTCAACAAGCTAAATGTCTATTATAGGCCAGGCACTTATTGGGAATATATATATATATATATATACACATATGTATATATGCTACAAAGACAAGAATGAAACAGTCCCTACAGTCAGATATCATAGTTTTGGGGGAAGAAATGTGTACATTCATAAATATATACAAAATAAATACAAGGTGATAGGAGAGGGTAAGGATCAGGAAATGATTCATGTACAAACTAACATGTGAACTGAGCTTTGAAGGAAATTAAAAGTTGTAAGAGGAGGGAGATGAGGAAGTGTGTCTTCCAGGCACTTGTACAGTTACCGCAAAGGAAATAGGAGATGGAGTGTTCTCTTTGAGAAACAATAAGCAATCCAGTTTGACTGGACCACAGAATGTGTGACGAAGAATAATAAAAGCCTGGCAAGCTAGGTTGGAGACAGGTTAGGAAGGTTAGGAAGGACATTAAAATGCCAAATAGGAAAGTTTATATTTGATCAGAGAGGTCATAGAGAATCACTGGAGTTTACCAGATAGGGAAGGGAATAACATGGTTAGACCTGTGCTATATATATAGATAGAGATAGAGATATTTGATAACTGTAAGGAGAATGGCTTGGAAATAGGAGAGTTGAGACAAGAAGAATTAGGAAGTCATTACAATAGGTTAAAAATGAAGTGATAAGGATCTATACTGTTATAGTGAAGGATACCTATGCAAGAATTATTGTGGAACTATAATAAGACTTGGCATTTGATATCTGGGATGAGTGAAAATGAAGAGGTGATCTTGATTCTACAGTTAAGAATTTGAAGGAATTTTAAGAAAGATGTCATTGAAGGAAAAATACAATTTTGTTTTGGACATGTTGAGAGACTTAGAGCCACACAGTCTTTGAAAATGAAAATAGAGGTACTAAGAGAAATACAATGGCTACAATGACAATAGATTTGTGACAAATATATCCACATAACCACTAGAATCGGAAATTTGCACAATGCCTGGCTTAAGGGACACTTTTGGATATGCGCTGTAATTGGAGTGACTCATACAGTTTTTTTTTAATTTTTAAAGCTTTTTATTTTCAAAACATATGCACAGATAATTTCTCAACATTGACCCTTGCATAGCCTTGTCTTTCAGATTTTCTTCTCCTTCCCCCCACTTCCTCCCCTAGATGGCAAGCAATCCAATATATGTTAAACATGTTAAAATATATGTTAAATCCAATATGTATAAACATATTTATACAATTCTGTTGCTGCACAAGAAAAATTGGATCTTGAAAGAAAAAAATCCTGAGAAGGAAAACAAAATGTAAGCAAATATCAACAGAAAGCATGAAAATGCTGTGTTGTGGTCCACATTCAGATCCCTCAGGCCTCTCTTTGGATGTAGATGGCTTTCTTCATCACTGAACAACTGGAACTGGTTTGAATCATCTCATTGTTGAAGAGAGCCATGCCCATCAGAATTGATCATCATATAGTCTTGTTGTTGCATTGTATAATGTTCTCCTGGTTCTGCTCATTTCACTTATCAGTTCATGCAAGTCTCTCCAGGCCTCTCTCGTTTCTTACAGAACAATAATATTCCATGACATTCATATACCATAATTTATTCAGCCACTCTCCAATTGATGGGCATCCATTCAGTTTCCAGTTTCTAGACACTACAAAAAGAGCTGCCACAAACATTCTTGCACATGTGGGGCCCTTTCTTTCCTTTAAAATCTCTTTGGGATATAGGCCCAATAGAAATGCTGTTGGGTCAAAGGGTATGCATAGTTTGATAACTTTTTCAGCATAGTTCCAAATTGCTCTCCAGAATGGTTGGATCCGTTCACAGTTCCGCCAACAATGTATCAGTGTCCCAGTTTTCCCACATTCCCTCCAACATTTGTCATTGTCTTTTCCTATCATCTTAGCCAATCTGACAGGTGTGTAGTGGTATCTCAGAGTTGTCTTAATTTGCATTTCTCTGATAAATAGTGATTTAGAGCACCTTTTCATATGATTAGAAATAGTTTTAATTTCTTCATCTGAAAATTGCCTATTCATATCCTTTGACCATTTACCAATTGGAGAACAAATTCAGACAGTTTTTACTATATGTAAGTCTTAACTATAAGCCCTAATATAACCATGAAATAACTACATATGTCCTATTATTTATTTCATGGAGAAAAAGGAATCCTTTAATAAGACACCGAATTTCGGGGTTAGCTCTCTACTGCTCCTGTGTTGCTGATTAGGAAACTTTAAGAAGAGAAACCAGACTCCAGCTTAAAAGGAATTTACAAAGGTTGAATCTAGAGACTAAATAGGATGCCCAGAAATATGACATGCAATTAAGACTTCTGATTTTATTATGTATTTACTAATCTAATTCGACCATGTGTTGAAATTATGATCTGGAGTGAATATGAATAAATGAAGCTACATGAACGGAAAGCAGAGGCAGGGTTGTGGCCAAGTCAGTAGGCACTAAGCCAGAGAATGAATGAATCATTACTCCCGAATAAAAATCAGGGACATACATAACAGTGAAATAGTAGCCTGGAGTGGGTATTTATTGACAGCTATACCCTGGCATCGGGGATTCTTAACAGATTGTTGCCTTTGTTTAACTTTTAACCTATGTTAAAGGTGTAGATAGGCACAACAAACAGCAATCAATATACCCCTAAAGTTTGAAACATCCTAAAAATGGCATAAGTTTATACATTCTTATATTAGACATATATAAAATAAGAGACATATGTTTTAGAAAATTCAAGCATTTTAAATATGGGAAGCCTGAGAATGTTCCTCCTTCCTAGAGAGCATGAATTTACTTGTACTGGAATTGATCATATCAGTTTTAATAGCCTGAAGCAGCAAAAGGAAATTCTGGAAAAGATGCCTTATTTACTAAACTAGATCCTTGAGTTGACAGTATTATTTATTTTCTTGGGAAGAGAAAAAAATGCTTGAAAGTTAAATTGTAATGGTCATAGGGAATTGTATGTTGAAAAAAATGAATAACCTACATGAAATTAACTGTGAAATTTTCTAGTTAATATTCTGCCTATGCTAACTGCATGCTTGGCAGATTATAATAAATATGCTCCAAGTCAGCTAACATTATTCCCTTTAAAAATGGATGCAATAAATAATCTCTGAGGTATTTGGTAAGGATTTTATAGAGATGAATAAACTTACTATCACATTTGGTTATTATTAATATAAAAAGTGGGAAATAACAAGAACCTAAATAATAACAAGTAATGCTATATAAGAAATGGGGTGAAAAGTAAAGGAATGTTGGATTTTTTTAAACCTATTTTTAAAGCTATTTTGAAAATAAGAATTATAATTGCATAAAATTATTTTGAAGATGGCATTGTAAAGTTCACAATATGCAGATATTAAATTTAAATTGGGCAAGATAGCAAGATAAGATAGCTTAGCAAGATATGATCCTTTAGCAGGAGAGACACATTGATCTGAATAGGAATGTAGGAAAAAAGTTTTTTGATATCAAGAAGAATGTTCTGGGTTTTATTTCCATTTTAAAAGTTCTGATCTATAATTAAAATGATATAAGTATAAATATTCCAAAAAAGTTAATTAATAATAACCCAAAGATGTTCTTCAAATATTCTTTAAATAATGAAACTTTTTTCTCAACTCAACTTTTATTCTTATATATCTATTACCTAGAATAGTTTCATATATATAGTAAATGCTTAGCACATATTTATGAAATTGAATTTTATAAGAAAAAAAAGATATCAGAGATTTAAGTAAAAATAGACCCAAAACTTCAGAGTATATCCTGAGTTAAACATAGATTTAATCCAGTCTCCTACTGCTTCAATTAAAAAACTAAATTATAAGATTTATTGTTAACAATTTGAAGCACAGTAAGGTCCAAGATTATATTATATTCTGTATACTGCAATAATTACCCATTGTGAGAAAAAGATGAACATTCTTCAAAGATTATCTACAAGTTAGGGATTAATTCTGGTCAAATTCAGATTAGCTTCCTATATTCATAAGTGCTTTTTTTGGCTATAGTGATGACAATGTAGAAAACAATAGTTTTAATTTTTTGCTTTTGATGATTACTTCCAATTATTTTAGTTATTATTGTTAGAATATTTTATTTATTAGAATATGCCTTTTTCATTATTAATAAGAACATAGTAAAATAAATAAATTAGCACTATAGTCTAAACTCCACTTTCTATATATCTCTCACACAAAGTTTTCTTTCTTTTTCTAAGTTCTGTTTCTCACTTCATCATCTCCCTCAGGCTGCTGTGAAACAATCTCTGCAAATCTGGCTTAAAACTTCAATTAATCCATTATAATATTTCTAGTGCTGGTCATTCAACTTCCCAGCTACATGAGTCATACTCTTTTCCCCACTCTGTTCAGACTTCAACCTAGCTGAGTTTCAAAAGACCTCCTTTATCTTTCTGGGTGTGTGCAGGTAAGGATAAATATGCCCAGGACTGGTAGAGAAGAGGGTTGGGTTTATTTATTAAAGGAGAGTCTCCACCCATTTAACTATTCTATGTAGTAGCCCAAATTCCTTCCTATTCCTACTTCAGAAAACTAGCAATCTCTCCTAAGAGCTATCGTTTATACTCACCAGTAATTTTTCTCTCACATATCAATATCACAACAAAAGCATCAGGACTTACAAAACTAAGAAATACAACATTAATGGAAGGTTTTACCAAAGAAATTTAAAATATTTGTTGATTCAAAAAACAATAATTCTTTATTAAGAACCAATACTATGTTCCAAGAATTATACAAATGCTAGGAAAATAAAGAAAAAGTTGAAAGCATTATTTTCACATCTATACTGTCAGTGACTAAAAGAAATCTAATATTGCCTAGTATGTGACTTGCATATGGAGTTTATTCATAAACATAAGATAATGACATTTTACTGTATTTAATGAATAGTACTTGATTTGATTGATTTAAGAATTTTATATTAAAAAAGAAACAGAGAAAGAGAAGTAAAGCCAGAAAGGAAAAACAGAAATAGAGACAAAGAGGAGGGAGAGACAGAGGAGATCAAAAGATTCACAGAGAAAGAGTCCCAGAAATAGAGAGACGTAGAGACAGAGACAGAGACAAAAAGAGAAGACTAGAATCTTACCTTTGAGAAGAGATGAAAAAGAGAGATTGTGCTAATAAAAGGAACAAAAGCATAATATTGTGTTATAACGGAAACAGCATTAGACTGGGCATCAGAGGAGTTGTGTTAGCATCTTGCCTTTGCTACTTATTAATATAGATAACAGACAACTCACTTCACCCCTCTCTTTGGTCCTCAGTTTCCTCATCTGTGATGTAATGAATTAAAAGCAAATTACCTCTAAAGTCAACCTTCTAGCTCTAAAATTTATGATTTTGTCAATGTCTCACAGCTTGTTTACTTGAGGAGAGGAACTGTCTTGTGTCTCTTTTTGTATCCTCAGAGATTAATACAATGTCTGGCTCATAATAAGTGCTTGGTAAATATTTATTTCTTGAGTATTGCTGAGTGTATCTAAAGGTTATTATAGAACTAACTGGACTCACATGACTTTTGTTTATTCTACCACTGTATTTTGTAAAAATCAATGAATGCTAACTGGTGAGATATTCCCAAACACCCTCTGTGGCTTTATCAATCAAAAAGGCCTTAAATAGGTCTAGACTTGCAATGAGGAAATTAGGGCATGTAAGTATACAATTATTATCTTGATTCACCTCCGTCTTCCACAAGGCTTGTAGTTGTTAGTCATTTTAGTCACGTGTGATTCTTCATGACCCCTTTTGGGGTTTTCTTGGCAAAGATACTGGATTGGTTTACCATTTCCTCCTTCCTACATCTTTTGATGAGGAAACCAAGGCAGACAGGGTTAATGGCTTGTCCCTTATAAGTGACTTGTAAGTGGCAGAATCATACATTGGAACTCATGGAAGATGAGCCTTCCTGACTCTGGGTCCAGCATTCTATCTACTGCCCCAACTACCAAAATGATATTCCTAAAGCACGGAAGTAACCATGACTCTTTCCTGCTCAATATATCCCAATGGTTCCCTTTGTCATTTAAATCCTTTCATAACTTGACTCTACCTTACCTTTCTGATCTTATTATATATTCACAAAATTATATCATGCTAAATTGGTGTTCTTGATTTCTCATACATTGCCCACCACCTTTCTCATCGCATATATCTCATATGTCTACTGCTACTATCTCCTCCCTCACTCCTGTCTTATATAATGAGTGGCCTTACTCCTTACCAAAGCTAACCCCTCTACCTGCTCAAGCAATCCCATTCTTTCCTGTCTATGCTAACCGATTACCCCTTCTGTCATCCACACACTATCACCCTAAATTCAACCTGTCCCTGTCTATTGGCTCATTCCCTACTTTCTAAAAACAAGATAATATCTCCCCCATCCAGAAAAAATCTCACTTGATCCTTCTATCCCCACTAGCAGCCTCTATTTTTTCTGCTCTTTGTGGCTAAAATCCTTGGAAAATTCATTTGCAACAGATGCCTCTGTTTTGTTTTCTCTCACTCTTACCCGTTTCCTACTTCATCATTCCAGTGAAAATGTTCTTTCCAAAGTTAACCAATTATCTCATAATTTCCAAATCAGTGGCCTTTTCTTAATCTTCACTCTCCTCAACTTTTCTGAAGCCTTTGACACTATTAATCACTCCACCCAACTTGATATTCTCTTCTTTGCACGTTTCTGAAACATCGTTCTCTTTCATGGTTCTCTTTTCTATCTAATTAATCTATCTCAGTCTCTTTTGTTGGATCCTCAGCCAAATCATACCCTTGAATTGTAGATGTCTCACAGGGTTCTGTCCTGGGATCTCTTCTCTTCCACATCTATACTAGTTTATTTTACTGATCTTATCGGCTCATTCTATTTTCTCCCTAAATCCTCCCCTCTCCCGTTTCCCACCATTTTACCTTCCCTATTACCAAAGAGAGCATTATCATCCTCCCAGTCCCCAGGTTTACAATCTGAAAGCCATCCTGGATTCCTCACTCTCTCTCATCATCCCCTCCCCTCCCCCAATACACAATCTATTGCCAAGGCCTGTAGTTTTGACCCTTATAATACTTTTGAATATGTCCCCTTTCTTCCAACACTGTCACCATCCTAGTAAAGGCCCTTATAACCTCATAAATAATTATATAACATTATTATAATAGCCTACTAGTGGGTCTATCTGCCTCGCCTCTCCATCTTCCATTCAGCTACCGAACTGCTTTTCCTAAACTTCAATCACGTCAGCTCCCTACATAGTAAACTCCAGGGACTCTCTCTTCCAGGATCAAGTACAAAATTATGAGCTCCTTGAAAAAAGGAGGTCCTAGAAACCTTTATTTTATGAGGAGTCCTGGGGTCCCACTCAGTTGGAGCTGATCTCTTACCCCTGAAGTTATAGTCAAGAGGATGCCAATGATAATGGAATTTTCAAAGTTGGAGTGTCTAGATATGAAAAAGAGGGTTTCTAGAAAAAGGGCAGATCAGGAGGTAAGGGCAACTAGGCAGAAAAAGGTCTGTGATTAGAGCACAGGAAGTTTACTGGACAAAGAAAGATTAGAAATATGGAAATTTATTATAAAAGACATATGAAGAAAGATGCTCTCTGCATTCAGAGAAAGCTGATAAATAGAAGTACATATAGAATAATTTTACACACACAAACACATGTGGATGCACATATACACACAGCTACCCATTTACGTATATATGTGTATAGATATGGATATTTACCCCTATTTGTGTCTAATGGTCACCATCTCTAAGTCAGGGAGAGGGAAGAAAAAAAAGAAATTTATATAACTTTATCATATGTTTAAAGGAACAGCAAGTTGATGTACAATCTTTTTTTAAATTATACTATGTTATAGAAAGGCTTGTTTTATTCCATAAATTAAAAATAAAAGTTTTTTTTAAACCGCAAATTTTTTTTACTAGGCTATAAGAAGTTTTTTAGCTTGAAATAAATTGTTAAATTGGCATGTTTTCTTGCCTGTTTGTATATCCTCTAAGCTACTTTGTTATTGCTTAGTCAGCTATTGAGTAAGCTCTATCTTTACTCAATAAGAATCAAATACTCACTATGTTCCAGGCACAGTGCTAGATGCTGAGGCTACAAAGACAAAATAAACAGTTCCTGCCCTCTATTGGGAAGATAACATGAACACATATAAGTATATAAGAAATGCAACTAATATAAATAAGGATCATTGTGTTTAAGACTTTCTGGCCCACTTTTACAATGTTCCCCACAAAGGGAACATTTATGTTATATTATGGATTAATTAAACCTGATAAACACCCAACTGGAGTATTACCCAGGGATAGTGGGGATGAAAAGAGCAAATGGAGACATTGCTCAGCCAGAGAATAATATGAAAGTATAGCAAATGCCTTTGGGGTGAAGAAGTGACAGAAAATATGAGGCAGGGGGCAGCTAGGTGGTGCAGTGGAGAGAGCACCAGCCCTGAAGTCAAAAGGACCAGAGTTCAAATCCGGCTCAGACACTTAACACTTCCTAGCTGTGTGACCTTGGCCAAGTCACTTAACCCCAATTGCCTCAGCAAAAAAGAGAGAAAAATATGAGGCAAAAAGCCCAAAAAAGGGTTCAGATCTCCAGTTGATAAATGGTCAAAGAATACAAATAGGCAGTTTTAGATAAAAAAAATAAAAGCTATTTATAATCATATGAAAAAATGCTACAAATAACTATTAATCAGAGAGGTACAAATTAAAACAACTCTGATATACTACCTCATATCTATCAAATTGACTAATATGACAGAAAAGAAAAATGATAAATGTGGGAGAAGATGTAGGAAAATTGGAACCCTAATGCATTGTTGGTAGAGTTGTGAATTTAGACAATTAATCCAATACTATGCTGAATTAATTAAGTCAATAACCATTAATTAAGCACCTAATATGTGTTATACAAAGTGCTAAGCCATGGGTATATAGAGAGACAATCTCTGCTATAACAGAGCTCTAATGGGGGTGACCAACATTCAAACCACTATGTACATATAAGATACATACAAAATAAATAAGGAATAATCTGAAATAGGAATAACATCAAGGAGGATCAGGAAAGGCCTCTTGCAAAAGACAGAATTTTAGCTGTGGTGTTAAGGTAACCAATGAAGTCCAGAAGTAGAGCTGGGGACAAAGAGAATATGAAGCATAAGGGCCAGCTAATGAAAAAACCCAGAGTTAGGACACGAAAAGTTACTAAGTTTCCATCTTAAAAGAATAATATTTGAACACTGGGGTATTAGTTGATAATGTGCAAATCAATGAGATTTTTACTAGGACAAGTTTTATTTTATGACAATAAGACCTTGATAAATTATTGAGAATAGAACAAGTGACTAGAATCTGGTAAATCTGTAGTTCTTCACCCCAAATTCTTAACTAGATATATCTACTGGGGAAAAAGGGCATATCCTATTCTATGGGATTTCCTTGAACTGGCAATAGAAATAACAGGAGAGAATGGAACAAAGGGGATAAATACTGAATCTTTTCATTTACCCCAGTGTAAATTAATTCATGACAATACAGTAATGCCTGTTTGACTGACAACAGATCAATTTCAAGCCATTTCATCCAAAGAAACAACATTTTTTTATTATTATTAATACTTTTTATTTGCAAAACATATGTATGGGTAATTCCTCAACATTAATCCTTACAAAGCTTTCTGTTACAAATTTTCCCCCCTACTCCCCACCCCTCCCCTAGATAGCAGGATATCCACTACATGATAATTATGTTAGAATACTTAAATCGAATATATGTATAGTTATTGCCACACATCATTTTTTTTGTTCAGGAGAAATCGTATCTATAAGAGAGAATAATCCGATAAAGGAAATACAATGCAAGCAAACATCAATAAAGAACATGAAAATGTTATGTTGTGGTCCACATTTCACATCCCTCTCTCTGGGTGTATATGGCTTTCTTCACTGAACAATTGTAATTGGTTTGAAGCATTTCATTGTTGAAGAGAGTCATGTACATTAGAACTGATCCTCATATAGTATTGTTGTTGCCGTGTACAATGATCTCCTGGTTCTGCTCATCTCACTCAACATCAGTTCATGCAAGTCTCTCCAGGCCTCTCTGAAATCGTCCTGCTGGTCGTTTCTTACAGAGCAATAATATTCCATAACATTCATATACCATAATTTATTCAGCCACTCTCCAATTGATGGGTATCTACTCAGTTTCTAGTTTCTAGCCACTGCAAAAAGAGCTGCCACAAACATTTTTGCACATGTGGGGCCCTTTCCTTCTTTTATGATTTCTTTGGGATATAAGCCCAATAGAAACACTGCTGGGTCAAAGGGTGTGCATAGTTTGATAACTTTTTGAGCATAGCTCCAAATTGCTCTCCAGAATGGTTGGATCCATTCACAGAGAAACAACATTTTAAATAGAGGAAACAAAGTAAATGGATATGAGAATAGGATTACATATGGCAATGTGAAGGGCATTTGAGTGAATGGAGTGAGTTGCCTTTGTATAGTAATCATTGAGTCTCTTTACTTATATTTTATTTGAAGAATTCTTCAACCATGCCCTAGATCTTTAAAACTTATCTTCAAAGGATTTTATTAAAAGCTATAATGGGGAATTTTCATCACAGGTTATGATTACAGAAATGTTACAAGAAGGGATAGGACCCACCATTTGGAGAATGATTAATCAAATTATGGTACATGAAAGTAATGGAATAATAAGTGGCACTCTACTTAAATAGCCCCAAATCATCAACTCCTTCTCTGGCATATACACACATGTAGTCCCTTTTCTAATAGACAATAATATTTCCTGAGACCTAGAAGAATTCAAGTCTGCAAATGTCCATGCTGCTCCTCCTTCTCTATCCCCCATGCCTACAAAGTACAAAAGCAGCATTTGTCAACCTATCACTAGCTGTGTCTCAAATTTAAGCCATAAAATGAAATGTAAATCAAAATACTGAAATATAAAAGCATCATACTGTAGTCAGCTAGGCCTATCCCATGAATATTTTGTTGTAAGGTCTTTTTTTTTCAATATACTCAGAGATTCAGAGATTTAGCATGCTATGATTGCGGTTTATTGTACATACATTAAAATGAAAAGTTAACTAGATCAAGAGACAGTCACGGGGCAGCTAGGTGGCGCAGTGGTTAGAGCACCAGCCCTGAAGTCAGGAGGACCTGAGTTCAATCTGGTCTCAGACACTTCCTAGCTGTGTGACCCTGGGCAAGTCACTTAACCCCAACTGCCTCAGCAAAAAGCAAAACAAAAAACAAAAAACAAAAAGAGACAGTCACCCATGTAGAAATAGTTGCCACCAGTTTTTCTCCTTTCACTCCTTCTCAGATTCTTGCATGCAGATGAAGTGAAAGGGAATGGGTAGAAGAAGCTTTTTGTCTCAGCTTCATTAATTTAAAAGGGAGTAGCTATCTCAAGTACACCAGTCAACAGGGATTCATAATGGTTGTCAGTCTCAGCAACTCTTGTCTCTTTTGTCCTCAAACTCCCTCACTAGCTTCTTTAGGCACAGGAACAGTCCTGACTAGGTTGACTTCCCTCTACTCCATTCACTCCTCATTAAGCCTCTTAGAGTGTTCTAAGAATAATTGTACTATGGTGAGAAATTTCTGATTCATAGTAGGAATCAGTTTATCTTTTAATTAGCATCATCATTAGCAGACATCTTATTAAGTATCCAATATTTACTGAGCGTGCAGAACACTGTGCTAGGTTCTAGGACTTCAGAGAGATATAAAACACAGTGGTTGTCCTTAAGAGGCTACAATATAGTTGGGAGAGATAAGACCTTTCCATAAAAGATAAGTGACGATAAAAAACAGTATAGTACTACTAGACAATAAACATTACTGGAGAAGCCTTAGCACCTGGGGATTTTACAGTTGAAATATACTTTAGTATATTCCATTTAGTCCAACCTCTTCATCCTGTAAGTAATAAAATAGAGACAGAGAGATTGTTACCTGTTCCACAGGGAGCATATTGCAGAAACAGGCAATTAATTCAGCTCAAACCAAGGCCATCTGACTTCAGAGTCAGTGATCTTTCTACTATGATACGCTGCCTCTCAGTCATCCGAGGGGAAAAATGGTTATCAAAATTTAGGAATAGTTAGAGAAGGCTCTGTGAAGGAAGAAGGATTTGGGATCAGGAAGAAAGAGTGGGATTTATTCTGGAGAGATATGGAGCGAATTTCAAGCTAGGGAAGCAGCATGGACAAAGGCTTGGAGGTGGGAAGGTCCATGGAACTTTAAGAGAATAATAGATCCTTTTGGATACTCTTGTCTGTTTCTGTAAGGGAGAAAAGCAAATTTTAGAAGATCTTCCACATTGAAGAATGACATTCAATTTCTATTGTTTTACCTCAAATTTACATACTGTTTATAAAGCATTCATACAGTTAGCTTTCCAAATTCCTTTCTGAGTATCCTTTTTTTGGGGGAAAGGCAAGGTAATGGGGACTTAAATGACTTGCCCAAGGTCACACAAGTGTCTGAGGTTAGATTTGAACTCAGGTCCTCCTGACTCCAGCATTGGTGCTTTATCCACTGTGCCACCTACCTCTCCCTAAGTATCTTTTTTCTAAAAGAAGCCAAATGCACCCATGATTCAGAGAAACTGTTGTAGATCCAGTTCTGATCTCATAGCTCTTATTACCATTTGCTTTGCACCATTGTGTATCTGATGAGATATTACTTGCAGCTGGCCACACTGTTCACATACACCCCCTACACACGCCGCACTGATTATACAGGAGAAGGAAAACCCAGGCAAAATCCATGGTTTCAGCCTCCCTGCTTGTCTTAACTCTCATGCCGATTGCATGCATAAGACAAATTACCACAGGCTGCCAACTTCCATAGGGCAGCTAGGTGGAACAGTGGATGGAGTGCCAAGGCAGGATTCAGGAAGATTCATCTTCTGAATTAAAATCTGACCTCAGGTCTTACGTGTGACCCTCTCAAGTCACTTAATTCCATTTGCCTCTGTTTCCTCCTCTGTCAAATGAACTGAAGGACATGGAAAACCACTTCAATGTCTTTGCCAAGAAAATCTCAACTGAGTTCACAAAGAATTGCATAGGACTGAAATGACCAAATAAAAAATCAGTTTCCCTACTAGCCCATGCTCATTTCCTACTCCTGGGGTAAAATGTTGTTCTTAAACACACAACCACTGCCTTTTCTCCTATTCTCTACCCCTCACTGCCAGCTAGATGAACTTCCAGCAATCCCCTTCATCTCTAGAAATGCTCAGCAGTATTATACCTCATCTCTGACATAGGAGATAGAAGCTGGGTCTGGCTTCAGGAAATCTTGCTTCAGACACTCTGTCAGACCTCAGGCATCACTTGTGTGATCCTGGGCAAGTCACTAAAATCTCTGCTTGCCTCAATTTTCTCCTCTGTGAAATAGGGATGATAATAGCACCTACTGATGTGAGGATTAAATGAAATAACTATAAAGTGCTTAGTACCATGCCTGATACATAGTCTTATAGAACTGTTAGCTGTTATTATCATTCATATAACTGAATCCAAATCTATCCATCCATCATTCTATCATCTATCCAACCATCTACTTATCCACCTATCCACCTCTTTATCTATCTGTCTATCTATATGTCTGTCTGTCTATTCATTCCTTAGCTCTCATGGAATTGATCTTCATTCTTGAAATGGCTGGAGTAAGAACTTTCCCCATTAAGAGCAATGTGTGTCTTCTTTCCCCTCTCATTCCTAATGTGTATATATGTAATATTCAAATATCTAAAAACAATAACTATGACCTTAATAATCTCCCAACCCAATTTATTATGAATAAGTTTAATAAAACTTCATCTTTCTAAAACCCTGAACTTTTTAACACAAATAATGAAAGCAGATAATTTTAAAACTACCAAACAAAAATATTTTATCAACTTTTTTAAAAAGGCACAAAAAACCTGCTCAAACCCAAAAGGTTTATGTAAATAGAGTATATCTAGAATAAATCACTAGCCTATCACACAGATGACTTTAAAATGAACTGTATGTTACAGGCTATTTTAATTATATCAATCAAATAACTGAAAAAGGTGTCTTTAAATATTAAAATATCAAACTTAATGCTTACAGCAAAGCATCTAACAAAACTTTCTAATATCCCATATTCACAAGGAAGATGGCAACATGTAGTTTCCAAAGAAATCCTAAACTGAATAAATTTCATGGCCTCCTTTGAAAACAATAAAGTATGCCACTCTATATTAGAAAAAAATGATTTGTTTTATTTTTGTCCTCTAGTGAATCTTATTAATGGTCCTGGGACTAATGTAGCTGGCAGAAAGATTTTGGGGATCATTTTTTCCCTATATGACTTTTTTCTCTCTTAAATTCAGTGGTTTGCATGTTTAACATGTATTGGATTGCTTGTTGTCTGGAGGAAAAGGTTGGGAGAGTAGGGGAGAGGAATTGGAGCAAGGGGTTTTGCAGGGGTTAATGTTGAAAAATTGTCCATGCACGATTTCAGAGAGGCCTGGAGGGACTTGCATGAACTGATGCTGAGTGAAACGAGCAGAACCAGGAGATCATCATACACAGCAACAACAGTATTACATGATGATCGATTCTGATGGACACGGCTCTCTGCAACAAAGAATTGTCTCAAACCAGTTCCAATTGTTCACTGAAGAAAACCATATACACCCAGAGAGAGGGAAATGAAATATGGACCACAACATAACATTTCCATGATCTCTATTGACATTTACTTGCATTGTGTTGCCTTTCTCTGATTTTTTTTTCTTGTAGATAGGATTCTTCTTGCATAACTCGTCAAGCATTTCAACATTATTAACATGTAGTGGACTTCCTGCCATCTAGGGGAGGGGAGGGGACTGGGGGTAAAATTTGTAATGGAAAGCTTTGTAAAGATCAATGTTGGGGAACTACCCATACATATGTTATACAAATAAAAAGCTTTAATAAATAAAAAAAATAAAATTTTGAATCAAAGTTAAAAAAATTGTTCATGCATATCTTTTGAAAATTAAAAAGCTTTACTTAAAAAAATGAATAAAAATAAATTCTGCCTTCCAAGATATAGCTGTCATGAGGTTTGGAGTAGTTTTGTGGTTTCTCTGTGTGTATACACAAATACATATATGTATGTATATTATATGTGTGTATACACAAATACACATATGTATATGTATTGTATATATGTTGAGAAAGACACTATGAATAGACAATATATAATGTCTCTGTCTCTTTCTCTCAATGTATTTGTGTCTGTCTCTTTTTCTTTAGCTCTTTCCTCTCTGGAGAAATATGTAGGAAAAACCAGAATTAGGAAATAGATATAAATATGCTGACATATACATATATGTTATATGTTCTCACATTCATATTTATACACCCATACGGACATATGGTTATGTAGGGTAATAGGGAGGGAAGTATTCAAAATTATTTACAATGTGTGGTTTTATTGTAAATCAATTTTTTTTAAATTCACAATTCATAAACATCATAAAGTATTTCCAACAACTCTTGCCAATAACAACAGCAATACTCAGTAGATGTGTTACATATTGTTTGAAGTGGTATATATATATACTTAGAGATTGCACAACATCCTCCTGCAGCAGGTTTTCATTATGACCCCTTTCTTATATATGAAGAAACTAGAAAAAGAAGTTAAGCAATTTTTGCAAAGTCACAGATATTAAGAGAGAGAGAAGCCAAGAAGAGGTGTTAAAGTTTCAGTTTTGCACTCTGTTCATAGCATTATTCATAATGCCAGGGAGTAATGAAGTCCAGTTAGTATTATGAATAAAAATTAATCAACAAATTTGTAGTCTTCTTTTTTTTCTTTGCTCAGAAGAAAATAACCAAAATGACTTTCAAGGGATTTTTTAAAACAATGATCCAAAGGAAAAAATATTATAGTAACTTATGTAATTGTGCCATTGTTTCACTCTACTTCTCAATTTCTCCCCAAACAAAAGGCTACATTGAAATTTTATTAACAAATGCTCACACTGAGAATGCTGAGATAGAATTTTCTTAAAAATAAGATATATTATTCAAATTGTGTTAGGAGAAATCCTCCTCTACCTAAATTAGCTAAATCAAATCAATCACTTGCTGATAGGTCACATGAGGACACAGATTTAGAACTAGAAGGAATATTAGGAGACTTCAAATCCAAACCCTCTATTTTACAAATAAGGAAATTCACAGAGAGATAAATGACTTGTCATACAATTAGTAAGTTATCTAAGGTGGGAATTCAATACAAGTCTTCCTGATTACAAATCAATATGCTATCTACTATAATAAAATTTCTTAAACTGTGGGTCATCATGTAACTAAATGTCAGCATTGCAAAATTATGATTTGTTATCAATAAATATTTTATTTACACCTATTTTATATACCTATGTATACCCAGAGTTGTGTAAAAATTTCTTGGGCAAAAAGGGGGACACAAGTATACAAATTTTTAAGAGTCCTGAACATAATATCTTGCTTAATACTGGGGATCATGGAATGGTATGACAGAGACTACAGGAAAATATTAAGATATTGGGGTCTAGAAGTCTTAAAATATTCAGAATAGTGAAGCCACTCTCTAACCCAGGGATTCTTTTTTTGTAGTAAGTTCATTTATTTTTAATACACATTGCTTTATGAATCATGTTGGGAGAGAAAAATCAGAGCAAAAGGGAAAAACTATAAAGAAATTTAAAAAAAACAAAAAAAAAGAAATGAACATAGCAAATGTTGATTTACATCCACTCTCTTTAGATCTTTTCTCTGGATGCAGATGGCATTTTCTGCCCAAAGTCTATTGGGATTGTTTTGGATCACTGAACTGCTGAGAAGAACCAAGTCCTTCATAGTTGATCATTGCACATTCTTGCTGTTACTGTGTACAATGCATTCCTGGTTGTGCTTATTTCACTTATCATCAGTTCATGAAAATCTTTCCAGGTCTTTTTATAATCAGCTTGTTCATTATTTTTTAATATAACCCAGGGATTCTTAACTTTTTAAAAATTAAATATATTTCAATTAATTGATTTCTGAAATCCTATGTATTTTATTTTGTGACTGTCAAAACATTATTCTGAGAATAGGTCTATAGGTTAACAGGTTGCCAAAGAGATCCATGTCACAAAATAGTTAAGAAATTCCTATTCTAACCTTACTATCTTTACTGTCTCAGTAAAGCTCAAGTCAATCCATTTATGATTCTGTTGACAATCAAAGGCACAACGTTATTGTTTTGTGATTATATATATTGAAATAAAATATATTAAGCTCACAAGGGTGTTTTTCTTTTTCTTCCTATTATGCTGCTTATTTAGATACTTTTAGAATAAGACCAGCTTCATTTAAAGGAGCAAATGTACAATTAAATGAACATTCATAGGCATACTCAAACTGACCATAGATAAGAACATAATGGAAGCTATTAAAGCATGGAACAAGTGAACCATACAATTACAATCTTTGAGTGTATATATGTAAATATATATATATATATATGTATATATATGTGTGTGTGTGTGTATATATATATGTGTGTATATATATGTATGTATGTATATATATATATATATATATACACACACACACACACACACAATCTTATGGTAGCCAAAACCATGATGGAAGTTTCCTGTCATAATATTCTTGAGAGGCTTCCATATAATAGGCTAAAAACCTCTAGCCCAAGAAGCATATGTGTAAGCAAATTGATTGCAACCTGACATGATTTTGGCTTGTCTTCATTAGGTATAACCCAATGCCTATATAAACCAAGCTAGACCTAAGCAGTTAAAGCAGCATCTATTTAGTCCTGCTCTCCAGAGCATATGCCTAGATGCTACTATACTCTTTGGTCCATGGAAGTAGGAGAAGCTGTGGCTGGATTTTTTCATTCAATAAACTAATTATTTCTTGCTCAAAACAACAAAAATGAGCTGCCAATCTGCTTTAGTAGAAGGAATTCTGATACTGAGAATAATGAATCTCAGATCTAGGAGGGAAAGAAAAAACAAAAGAAAGAAGGGGAAGAAAGGGGGGAGGAAATCTTTCAGCTCATTTCTTTTCAGCTCAAATGACTTCACAACTGTCCACAACTGATTACAACTATTTCAACATGAGCACTGTTTCATACATAGATAACTCCTACAAAACAAAATCGTGTCAGTAAAACTCCAATAAGAATAATAATAATACTTTGAGTTAGAGTTAACATTTAAATATCATTTACTATATCCTAGGTACTGTGCTAAGCACTTTAAAATCTTTATTTCACAGCAGCCCTGGTGGGTAAGTACTATTACTATCCTCATTTTACATATGAAGAACTGAAGCAAACAGAGGTTAAGGGTCTTGTCCTGAATCATAGAACTAGGGTCTAAGACCAGATTTGAACTCAGATTTTCTAACTTCTCATCCTGGGCTCTATTCACTGGGCTACCCAGCAATCCCTACAAGTAAAATTCTTCTTTCCTTCTGTTCCCCAGTAGAATATGTCAAGTGTATTCTTACAGACTCTCCTTACATATACATTATAGATTTAAAGCTTTAAAATTTGGGTCTTCAGAAGTCAAGTAAACCAATTCTTTCATTCTGCAGATAAGTTTTTCTCATCCATGTGGCTAGAGAAGATAAATTATTTACCCAAGGACACGTAGGAAGTGTCACTGGCTCTGGAGTCAGAATTTTGTTGTGTCTAAATCTTCATGACCCCATTTGTGGTTTTCTTGGCAAAAATACTAGAGTGGTTTGCCATTTCTCCAGTTGGTTTTACAGATGGGGAAACTGAGGCAAACAGGGTTAAGTGACTTGCCCAGAGTCACACAGCTAGTGAGTGTCTGAGGCTGGATTTGAACTCAGTTTCTCCTGATTCCAGACCTGGTATTCTATCCTTTATTCCACCTAGCAGCTCACAGACATTATCCACAGGGTTTTCTTGACAAAGATATTGGAGTGGTTTGTCATTTCTTTTTCCAGGAGTCAGAATACCTAGGCTCAAAAAAAAATCTTTATGAACAATGACTTCACCTCAGTGCACCTAAGTTTCCTCAATTTTAAAATGAGACAATTGGACCAAGTGAACTCTAATATCCTTTCTGTTCTAAAATCCTATTACTTATGACAATGTGGTTTGGAACAGTTAGGACTTGAACTAGATCTAGAAGAATGAACATCATTTTAAAATTTTGACTTAGTATTCTATTTTCCCCCAATTATATGCAAAAAAAAATTTAACATTTGTTTTCAAAATTGAGTTCCACATTCTCTCCCTCCCTATCCTCCCCTCTCATTGAAAAGGCAAGCAATTCAATATAGGTTATGCACGTGTAGTCATGTAAAACATATTTCTATATTAGTCATGTTGCAAAAAAAATAGACCAAAATAAAAACCCTACTCATTTCACTTTACATCAGCTCATGTAAATCTTTTCAGATTTTTTTTCTGGAAATGTCTAGCTCATCATTTCTTATAACACAATAATATTCCATAACAATCATAGTAAAAATTACTGAGCCATTCCTTGATTGAGGGGCATCCCTGAAATGTCCAATTCTTTGCTATCAGAAAAGAGCTACTATAGAATTTTGGCATAGTTCCAAATTGTTCTAATGACTGAATCATTTCACAACAGAAAAAGTGCATTAGTATCTCAGTTTTTTCATATTCCCCAATATTTGTCATTTTTCTTTTCTGTAATACTAGTCAATCTAATAAGTGTGAGGTAGTACCTCAAAATTATCTTAATTTGCCTTTCTCCAAATAATAGATCATTTTTTCCTATGGCTATAGATAGCTTTTATTACTTCATTTGAAAACTGACTATTTTTTTATCATTTGTCAATTTTATTTTTATAAATTTGGCTTATTTCTCTACATATCTGATGAGACCTTTATCAGTAAAACTTGCTTCAAAATTTTTTTCAGTTATGATTGCCAACTGTATTTCCCTCCATTTTATTTCCCTCTGTTTATTCTCTGTGCTTTTGTTTTCCCTCATTAAGTGCTTTACTTCTGATTACTGCTTCCCCCAATATACTCTCCCTTCTATGAGCACCTCCCCTCCCCACTTCTCTTATTCTCTTCTTTTCCTACTTTCATGTAGAGTAGGATAGATTTCTCAAAAATTTTCTCAATGTGAGATATTTCCCATACCAGCTCTCCTTTTATCTTTCTCCCAGTGCATTCCTATCTCTAATACTTTAATTTTATTCTTTTAGGTATCATCTCATCATATTCAACTCACCTGTGCCCTCTGTCCACATACACTCCTTTTAACTGTCCTAATGATAGAAAAAAAAAACTAGTTACAAGTATCTCATTAAGTCCCTTATGATTTCCCTTTCCTGTTTACCTTTTTTATGCTTCATCTTATATTTGGAAGGAAAATTTTCTAATTAGCTCTGGTCTTTTCATCAGGAATGTTTGAACATCTTCTATTTCCTTAAATATCCATTCCCCTCCTTGCCCCCAACACCAAGGATTATAATAAATTATCCTGAATAGGTGATTATTATAATCCTAGCTCCTTTGCCCTTCAGAATATCATATTCTAAGCTCCCCAATCCTTTAACGTAGGAGCTGCTAAATCATATATTATTCTCTGTGATTCTACAATACTTGAATTGTTCCTTTCTAGCTGCCTACAATATTTTCTCTTTGACCTGGGAGCTCTGGAATTTGGTTGTAATATTCCTGGGCTTTTCATTTTAGGATATATCTTTTAGAAGGTGATGTATTCTTTCCATTTCTATTTTGCCCTCTAATTGCAGAATATTAGGGCACTTTTCCTTGATAATTTCTTGAGAGATGACATCAATATTCTTTTTTTTTAATCAAGGCTTTCAGAAAGCCTAATAATTTTAAAATTATCTCTCCCAGATCTATTTTCCAGTCAGTTGTTTTTCTAATGAAACATTTTCCATTTTCTTAAATTTTTTTCATCCTTTTGTTTTTGTTTTTTTGTTTTTTCATGTCTCATAGAATCATTAGCTTCCACTTGCTCAATTCTAATTTTTAAGAAATTATTTTTCTTCAGTGAAGAGTTGTACTGTTTTTCATTTGGTCAATTATATTTTTAAGAAGTTATTTTCTTCAAGAAATTATTTTCTCTGGTGAGTTTTTGTGCTTCTTTTCCCATTTAACCAATTGTACTTTTCATGGCATTCTTCTCATTGGATTTTTGTACCTCTTTTACCATTTGGCCTAGTCTAATTTTTAAGGTGGTTTTTTTTTTCAGTATTTTTTTGTGCCTCCTTTAACAAGCTATTAATTTTTTCATGATTTTCTTGCATCATTCTCATTTCTCTTTCCAATTTTTCCTCTGCCTTTCATTTGATTTTTTAAATTCTTGAGTTCCATAGTCTGAGATCAATTAATATTTTCCTTTGAGGCTTTGGATGTAATAACTTTGACTTTGCTATCTTCTTCTGATCTTGTGTTTTGATCTTATCAGCATAGTAACAGTAAGAATTTTTTCTGTTGTTTGCTCATTTTCCCAGTCTATTTCTTCACTTTTAATCCTTTGCTAAAGTGTGTCACTGCCTTTAGGGTGAAGTGTACACTATCCCAAGCTTCAGGAATTTTCTGGAGCTGTTTTCAGAGATACTTCTAGGACTGTCAGTTTTCAGTTTTTCCAAGGTGCTATTATCTAAGGAGATGTGCGCTTACTCCTCTCCTGGCCTGTGCTCTGGTCTGCAAGTGACTGCAAGCACTCTTTCACCTTGGAACTCCTTGGGACTACTGACTCTGGTGTGCTATTGTTCCTCCCTGTATTGAGGGACTACCACTCAGATCCTATTATGGGCAAAGAAACAAAGTCCTGTCCCTAGTATCATCGAGAAGAACCCTGTAATCACCTTTTGACTATTTGCCTGTGGGACTGAGAACTCCAGAAATAGGCACTGCCACTTCTGATAAGTCACTTCCCAGCCCTACTCTTTGTTTGCTGTATCCCAGCCTATACTAGACTGTTCTCCACTCTCACTTCAGTGCAACAGATCTTTCCTGCTGACAGTCTAAGTTGTCTTAGGCTAGAAAACTGTTTCACCCTGTCCTTTTGGTTTTAATAAATTATATGGAGGAGTTGTGGGGAGAATTCTGGCTAATTTTTGCCATTTTTCTGCCACCTTGACTCTGCTTCCTTTACATTCATTTGAAAAGGTGTTAAGTTACTTCAGATTCACAACTAAAGAATTAAATAAAAACAATTCAAAAAGTAGTGATGTACTCTTGATCAGAGAAATGCAAATTAAGACAATTCTGAGGTACCACTACACACACCTCTCAAGATTGGCTAAGATGAAAGGAAAAGATAATGAGGAATGTTGGAGGGGATGTGGGAAAACTGGGATACTGATACATTGTTGGTGGAACGGATCCAACCATTCTGGAGAGCAATTTGGAACTATGCTCAAAAAGTTATCAAACTGTGCATACCCTTTGACCCAGCAGTGTTTCTATTGGGCCTATATCCCAAAGAGATCTTAGAGGAGGAAAAGGGACCCACATGTGCAAAAATGTTTGTGGCAGCCCTTTTTCTAGTGGCTAGAAACTGGAAACTGAGTGGATGCCCATCAATTGGAGAATGGCTGAACAAATTATGGTATATGAATGTCATGGAATATTATTGTTCTATAAGAAACGACCAGCAGGAAGATTTCAGAGAGGCCTGGACAGACTTGCACGAGCTGATGCTGAGTGAAATGAACAGAACCAGATCATTATACACGGCAACAAGACTATACGATGATCAATTCTGATGGACATGGCTCTCTTCAACAATGAGATGATTCAACCCAGTTCCAATTGTTCATCGATGAAGAAAGCCATATACACCCAGAGAAAGGACTGTGGAAATTGAGTGTGAACCACAACATAGCACTTTCACTCTTTCTATTGTTGTTTGCTTGCATTTTGTTTTCTTTCTTTTTTTATCTTCTTGATTTGATTTTTCTTGTGCAGCAAGATAACTGTATAAATATGTATACATATATTGGATTTAACACATATTTTAATATATTTAATATATATTGGATTACCTGCCATCTAGGGGAAGGGGGAAGGGGAAGGAAGGGAAAATTTGGAACAGAAGGTTTTGCAAGGGTCAATGTTGAAAAATTACCCATGCATATGTTTTGTAAATAAAAAACTTAAATAAAATAAAAAATAAAAAATTTTAAAATAGTGATGTAGTATAAAATAGAAGCTTAATCATTAAGATTTTTTAGAGAATAGAAAATTAAGTCATAGTAGCAGTGAAAATTAAATTACAAAATTGAAGTGAAATAATCCCTGCATGTGAAGAGTTTAAATTCTATATGTTAAACAAAATGTACACATATAATTATATACAGAATAAATATAAGGTACTGAACCTATGATTTCATTGGTATGGAATTCTGTAATGAGGAAATTCCCTGCATACCAATGCAGGTTGGAACCTGCTCTGTTACTGTCTTTGAGAGCTGAGTAAAGCAGAGTGGGTGCTGAAGCCTAATAATCCCAAAGGTTGTGTGATCAACCAATCAGAAGGTGAGAAGATGAGTTGTATTCTGTAGTGGACAATCATGGGGCTACCATACCAACCTTTCACTCATTATAACCCCACACTCCTCTATTCCACCATTTTTCACCACTATTCAAGCTCCCAATCTTATAACTTCACAGCCAAATGTTGGACTATCAATCCAAGTTATAACCATTCAGTTACAGAAAGTTTATTCCATTCCACCTCTTCTTTTCTCTTTCTCCCAATATAAAGAGGTTAGAAAGATAGTTTGGGGTCAGCTTGTAAAGAGCTTTAAAAGTCAAGAGTTTATCACTTATCCTGCAGGCAACAAAAAAGCCAATAAAATTTGAATAGTTGAGTGATATGGTCAGCTTTGTACTTAAGGAAAATGATTTTGGCATCTATGTGGAGGATAGACTGGTGTGTAAGAAACTTGAGACAAGACTAAGCAGCTCTTGTAATGGGGTAGGTGAGAGCTTAAAGTAATTCTATAGGAAATTTTGGGTTTAAGTGCTTTTGCACATTGGCTCTTTGTCTTCCTAAATGTTGAAGTAATATATAAATTATCACCTGAGTATATTAAAATATATTTACAGGCATCTATGGGTAAGTGAAGGGATGGGAGGGAAGACACAGGTTAGATACTTTGGATTTTTTCAATCCTTTAGAAGTACTAAGTAATTCTTAAGGTTTTCCTTGCAAAAGATATCAAGATAATCAAAGAAATGAGCTAATGAAAATGTTACAAAACCATTCCAATGTATTTTGCATTTTCTTTTAAATTTTTGGAAGCTAAAAAATATGAAAACCACATAAATATTTTGTCATAAATATCTCAAAAGAAAAGCAATGCTTTTCTTTTTGCAAGATCATTGCAAAAAAGAATGGAAAAAATGGAAAAAGAATGCAATGAAAAAAAAATTTAATTGGCCAATTGCAAAAGGAGCTAAAAATGATAACTGAAGAAATAGTACACCAAAAATTAGAACTGAACAAATGGAGGAGAATAAATCAATAAGACTTCAAGAATCAGTCAAACAAAAACAAAAAAAAATTTTAAATAGAAGAAAATATGAAATATATCCTAGGAAAAACAACTGACCTGGAAAATAGATCTAGGAGAGACAATCTAAGGATTATTGGGCTTCCTGAAAGTCATGATGAAAAAAGAAGCTAGACACCATCTTACAGGAACTCATAAAAGAAAACTGCCCTGATATTTTAGAATCAGAAGATAAAATAACCATTGAAAGAATCTACCAATCACCTCCTGAAAGAGACCCCAAAATTAAATCCCCAAGGAATATTGTGGGTAAATTTCAGAACTATCATTCCAAGGAAAAGATATTGCAAACATCCAGAAAGAAACAATTTAAATATGAGGAGCCACAACCAGGATCTATAGCTTCCATCTTAAAGAATCAAAGGACCTGGAATCTGATATTCTGAAAAGCAAAGGAACTGGAATTACAGCCAAGAATAAACTCTTCAGATAAAATGAGCATTATCTTGCAGGAAAGAAGATGGACATCCAATGATATAGGTGAATTTCTAATGAAATAACCAGAAATGAACAAAAAAATTGATCTCCAAACACAGAACTCAAGAGAAGCATAAAAAAGGAAAAAAGGAAAAAACTCTTTTTTTTAATTTTATTTTTTATTAAAACTTTTTATTTGCAAAACATGAATAAGTAATTTTTCAACACTGACACTTGGAAAGCCTTCTGTTCCAAATTAACCTTCTGTCCCAAATTGGAAAAAAACTCTTGAGAACTATATTTCTGTTATGGGTATACTTAGAGAATGTGGATATAATTTGATTTTATTATAATATGAAAAAGAAACTAGAGGTAGAAAAGGGATTATACTGAAAGAAGAGGAAAAAAGGATGTAAAATAAGGGAAATTACATCTCACAAAGAGGGAAAGAAAACTTATTATAACTGAGGGAAAGAAGGGAGGGGAATGAGCATTGTGTGAATCTTATTCTCATCAGATTTGATTCTAAGAGAGAATAACAGACATATTTGGTATCACAAAGAAATTTGTCTCACCTTATAGGGAAGTAAGAGGGAAAGGGGGAAAAGAAAGAGAAAGACTAATAGAAGGGAAAAGAGAAGAATTAAGGGAAAGGTGTGAAAAAGGGGAGGGGTTCTAAGGATGAAGGACTGTTTGAGGGAGGTGGTCATCAAAAGCAAAATACTGAGGAGAAGGGAAGGGGGACAGAAAAAAGAAAAGCATAACCTGGGGTAAATAAGATGGCAGGAAATACAGAATTAGTTATTTTAATTGTGAATGTGAATGGGTTGAATTCCCCCATAAAACAGAAGCAGATAGCAGACTGAATTAAAAGCCAGAATCCTACGATGCGTTGTTTACAAGAAACACATTTAAAGCATAGTGATACATACAGAGTGAAGGTAAAGGGCTGGAGCAGAATATATTGTGCTTCAGGTGAAGAAAAAAAAGGAATCAGAGTAGGTAATGAGGAAACCAAATCATCACTCTTTGCAAATGATATGATGATATACTTAAGAGACCTCTAGAGAATCAATTAAAAATTATTAGAAATAATCCACAACTTTAGCAAAATTGCAGGATACCAAAAAATCCACATAAATCATCAGCAGTTTTATACATCACTAACAAAATCCAACAGCAAGCCATACAAAGAAAAAGTCCATTTAAAATAACTGTCAATAGTATAAAATATTTGGGAATCTATCTGTGAAGGAAAACCCAGGAACTATATAAGCAAAACTACAAAATAATTTCCACACAAATAAAGTCAGATTTAAACAATTGGAAAAATATCAAGTGTTCCTGGATAGGTGAAGCGAATATAATAAAGATGACAATAGTACCCAAGTTAATCTACTTATTTAATGCTATACCAATCAAACTCCCAAGAAATTATTTTACTGACCTAGAAAAAACAACAACAAAATTCATCTGAAACAACAAAAGGTCAAGAATTTCAAGGGAATTAATGAAAAAAAAAACAGCAAATGAGAGTGGCCTAGCTATACCAGATCTAAAACTGTATTATAAAGCAGCAGTCATCAAAACCATTTGGTCTTTGCTAATAAACAGAGTGGCTGATCAGTGGAATAGGTTGGGTTCATAGGACAAAATAGCCAATGACTATAGTAATGTAGTGTTTGACAAACCCAAAGACCCCAGCTTTTGGGATAAGAATTCACTATTTGACAAAAAGTGCTGGGAAAATTGGAAACTAGTATGGCAAAAATTAGGCACTGACCCACACCTAACACCACAGACCAAGATAAGGTCAATATGGATTCATGCTCTAGACATAAAGAATGATATTATAAACAAATTAGAAGAACATAGAATAGTTTACCTCTCAAATCTGTGGAGAAGGAAAGAATTTGTGACCAAAGAATTACTAGAGATCATTACTGATCACAAAATAGATAATTTTGGTTATATTAAATTAAAAGGTTTTGTACAAATAAAACTAATGCAGAGAAGATTAGAAGGGAAGCAATAAACTGGGAAAATATTTTTATATCCAAATGTTCTGATAAAGGCCTCATTTATAAAATATATAATTAACTCAAATTTATAAGAATTCAACCCATTCTTCAGTTGATAAATGATCAAAGGATATGAACAGACAATTTTCAGATGAAGAAATTGAAACTATTTCTAGCTATATGAAAAGGTGCTCCAAATTACTAATGATCAGAGAAATGCAAAGTAAGACAATTCTGTGATACCACTACACACCTCTCAGATTGGCTAAGATGACAGGAAAAGATAATGACAAATGTTGGAGGGGATGTGGGGAAAACTGAGACACTGATACATTGTTGGTGGATCTGTGAACAGATCCAACCATTCTGAAGAGCAATCTGGGTCTATGCTCAAAAAGTTATCAAGGGGCAGCTAGGTGGAGCAGTGGTTAGAGCACCAGCCCTGAAGTCAGGAGGACCTGAATTCAAATCTGGTCTCAGGCACTTCCTAGCTGTGTGACCCTGGGCAAGTCACTTAACCCCAATTGCCTCAGCAAAAAACAAAAAAAAAAAAAAAAAAGTTATCAAATTGTGCGTACCCTTTGACCCAGCAGTGTTTCTACTGGGCTTATATCCCAAAGAGATCTTAAAGGAGGGAAAGGAACCCAAATGTACAAAAATGTTTGTGGCAGCCCTTTTTGTAGTGGCTAGAAACTAGAAACTGAATGAATGCCCATCAGTTGGAGAATGGCTGAATAAATTATGGTATATGAATGGGAACATTATTGCTCTGTAAGAAATGGCCAGCACGGGGCAACTAGGTGGCTCAGTGGATAGAGCACCAGCCCTGAAGTCAGGAGGACCTGAGTTCAAATCTGATCTCAGACACTTAACATTCCCTGCCTGTGTGACCCTGGGCAAGTCACTTAACCTCAATTGCCTCAGCAAAAAAACCAAAACAATGAGATGAATCAAACCAGTTTCAGTGATCTTGTGATAAAGAGAGCTATCTACACTCAGACAGAGGACTAAGGGAACTGTGTGTGGTTCACAAAATAGAAAGAAATGACCAGCAGGATGATTTCAGAGAGGCCTGGAGAGATTTACATGAACTGATGCTAAGTGAAATGAGCAGAACCAGGAGATCATTATACACAGCAACAACAAGACTATATGATGATCAATTCTGATGGATGGGGTTCTCTTGAACAATGAGATGATTCAAACTAGTTCCAATTATTCAGTAATGAAGAGAGCCATCTACACCCAGAGAGGCCTGTGGGAACTGAGTGTGGACCGTAATATAGCATTTTCATGCTTTCTGTTGATGTTTGCTTACATTTTGTTTTCCTTTCTAGATCCAATTTTTCTTGTGCAGCAAGATAACTGTATAAATTTGTGTACATATATTAGATTTATCATATATTTTAACATATTTGATATGTATTGGACTACCTGCCATCTAGTGGAGGAGGTGGGGGGAAGGAGGGAAAAATTTGGAACAGAAAGTTTTGTAAGGGTCATTGTTGAAAAATTACCCATATGTGAACAGACAATTTTCAGATGATGAAATTAAAACCATCTCTAGTCATATGAAAAGTTGCTCCAAATCACTATTGATCAGAGAAATGCAAATTAAGACAACTCTGAGGCACCACTACACACCTGTCAGATTGGCTAAAATGACAGGAAAAGATAACAATGAATGTTGGAGGGGATGTGGGAAAACTGGGACACTGATACATTATTGCTGGAACTGTGAAGGGAGCCAACCATTCTGGAGAGTAATTTGGAGCTATGCTCAAAAAGTTATCAAACTGCGCATACCCTTTGACCCAGCAGTGTTTCTTTTTTTTTTTATTAAAAGCTTTTTATTTACAAAACATATGAGTGATTTTTCTACATTGACCTTTGCAAAAACTTTTTTTCCCCAAGCTTTTCCCCTCCTTCCCCCCACCCCCCCACCTCTAGATGACAGGTAATCTAATACATGCTAAATATGATAAATTATATGACAAATCCAATACATGTATACATATCTATACAGTTATCTTACTGCACAAGAAACATCAGATCTAGAAAGAGAAGGAAAAAAAAACAACCTAAGAAGGAAAACAAAATGCATGGAAATATTCACAGAAAGCGTTAAAATGCTGTGTTGTGGTCCGAACTCAGTTCCCACAGGCCTCTCTCTGGAGGTATATGACTATCTTCATCGCTGAACAATAGGAACTGGTTTGAATCACATCATTGTTGTTGAAGAGAACCATGTCCATCAGAATTGATCATCGTATAGTCTTGTTGCTGTGTATAATGTTCTCCTGGTTCTGCTGATTTCACTCAGCATCAGTTCATGAAAGTCTCTCCAGATCTCTCTGAAATCATCCTGTTGGTCATTTCTCACAGAACAATAATATTCCATAACATTCATATACCATAATTTATTCAGCCATTCTCCAATTGATGGGCATCCTTTCAATTTCCAGTTTCTTGCCACTACGAAAAGGGCTGCCACAAGCATTTTTGCACAGACCCAGCAGTGTTTCTATTGGGCCTATATCCCAAAGAGATCTTAGAGGAAGGAAAGGGACCTACATGTGCAAGAATATTTGTGGCAGCCCTTTTTGTAGTGGCTAGAAACTGGAAACTGAATGGATGCCCATCAATTGGAGAGTGGCTGAATAAATTATGGTATATGAATGTTATGGAATATTATTGTTCTGTGAGAAACGACCAGCAGGACAATTTCAGAGAGGCCTGGAGAGACCTGCATGAACTGATGCTGAGTGAAACGAGCAGAACCAGGAGATCATTATACACAGCAACAACAGTATTACATGATGATCAATTCTGATGGACATGGCTCTCTGCAACAAAGAATTGTCTCAAACCAGTTCCAATTGTTCACTGAAGAAGACCATATACACCCAGAGAGAGGGATATGAAATACAGACCACAACATAACATTTTCATGCTCTCTATTGAGGTTTGCTTGCATTGTGTTTCCTTTCTCTGATTTTTTTTTCTTGTAGATAGGATTTTTCTTGCATAACTTGTCAAGTACTTCAACATTATTAACATGTAGTGGACTTCCTGCCATCTAGGGGAGGGGAGAGGACTGGGGGTAGAAGTTGTAATGGAAAGCTTTGTAAAGATCAATGCTGGGGAACTACCCATACATATGTTATACAAATAAAAAGCTTTAATAAAAAAATAATAATAAAAAATACTCTAAAAAAGAAAAAAAGAAAAATTACCCATGCATATGTATTGTAAATAAAAAGCTTTAATAAAAAAGAAAGAAAAGCAATGCTTATTTGCTTAGTTAATTAATACCTAGTAATTTATATCCATGAAACAAGTTCCCACAGGGCAATTTTTAGATTTACAATATTCAGCTTAAAAGCTCCCCAGATTTGAATTGCCCGTTTCATTTAGTGATCTAATGTTTAGTTGTATTAATATTAAGCAACTCTGAAGTAGGAAGGGTAAGAAGGTGGTGGGTGAGAAAATCTGATCTCTAGCAAAATAACACTGGAACCAATGGCACAAAATAGATTTTAAAATATTCTTGGGCCAAAATTAACAATGTTATCTAAATAGAATTGGAAAGATGCCAAAATCTTATTCATGTGGTTTGCATTTATTATTTAATCTTGGTTAAAAGGTTAAATACATAGCTAATCAATAGCTAAATGAATTACTAAAGGAACTGTTTAGTTTTTAATGTTATTAACTAAGGATTATATAGTGATAAATGAGGTTGTCTTACCTTTGTATTATGTATTTAAACCATATTCTTTAAATATGTATTCCAGTGCTCTCTGTAATAAAATTAAGATAGGGGGTAGCTAGGTGGCGTAGTGGATAGAGCACAAGCCCTGAAGTCAGGAGGACCTAAATTCAAATCTGACCTCAGACACTTAACACTTCCTAGCTGTGTGACCTTGGACAAGTCACTTAACCCCAATTGCCTCAGCAAAAAAGCAAAACAAAAACAAAAAATTAAGATAGTTGAATATTGTGTTTTGGAATCTAGAACTCAAAATCCTTCATGTCACTGTGTTATTTATAACAAAATGAATAAAAATGCAATTATCAAATTCTTACTGTTGTTTCATGCTCCATCTAAAGGAGATAGAAATGAAAACTTAAACAGGTCCTACTATCAAGTAGTTCACATTCTAGTTGAGGAGACACAATCTAAATCTAAATCTAGGGAGATTTAACTATAAGACAATAAAAAGGTCCAGTGGTCTTTAGGTAACAGTGGCAAATCAAATGACTAGGCTCAAAGTCTTAAGGTGAAGTTACAGGTTAGGATGACATTCTGGAAAGGCAGTTATCAAGGCCACAAGTCTAATTTGTACCTCTTTTTTGAAAAATTAATATTCCTTCACTGTATGAATGTTACTAACCTCCTGCCAAGTGAAGATGGGATCCAAATACAGCAACAGCTCCACTGCTGCTGCTAAGGGATATGTTCAGCATCATATTTGTAGTGTTAATTTCCCTCCTCTTTCAATCAAATGTGATTAACTTTGAAACTTCTGCATATTATAAAGTCTATCCCAAAGTATAAAACATTCTATGGGTTAAATAGTATTGGATATTGGTAAAACTTGCACTGATGCAAAGTGAGCAGAGCTGGGAGAGCAACGTACACAGTAACAGCAAGACTTAGCAACACAATGATACAATTTTGACTTACAATGAAAAATGCTATTCATCTCCAGAGAAAGAACTGATGGAATCTGAATGCAGGTAGAAGCATACTTTTTCAACTTTTTCTTGCTTTATTGGGTCTGTTTTCTCCTTCCCAATAGGGCTAATATGGAAATATCTTTTGTATGACTGTATATCTATAATCTAAAGCAAAGTATTTGCCTCAAGGTAGAGAAAGGGAGATGGAAGGAAATTTATAATTCAAAAATTATAAAAAATGTTAAAAATAGTTTTCACATAATTGAGACAAAAATGAAATTAAAATGTTCTTTAGAAAAAGCATTGAAGGGGCAGCTAGGTGGCGCAGTGGATAGAGCACCAGCCCTGAAGTCAGGAGGACCTGGGTTCAAATCTGGTCTCAGACACTTCCTAGCTGTGTGCCACTGGGCAAGTCACTTAACCCCAATTGCCTCAGCAAAAAAAAAAAAAAAAAAAAAGCATTGAATATATTTAGATTTAGTGAAGGGAAGGAGAAATCTAGTTTCTCTTTTCTCAAGTACTGGTTAAGGTTGAAATTGAATTCTTGCTTCTGAAGTCTGGTTTTTTGGGGTTTTTTTATGCCTCAGCATTTTTTGCCTTTTTTGCATCTACATAAAGATCTTTTTTAAGTCATAAGGAAATTTACTATTTGAAGATTAAAGAGAATTATGTAATCACAGGGAAAATGTCAATATAAAGAAAAAATTTAAATAGTTCACTCTGCATACCTTAGTTGTTAACTAAAATAAACAGCACTTAATACAAATCTACTATATTCAAGATCAGAATCTGTGACTCTCAGGCTCAACCTATTCCTGTGCTGTGCATCAGTGTTCCTTGCTCAACAAGGGCATTTCTGCAGATCTATAAAAAACACCCTAATATTACAGGGCAACAACAAAGCAATAACAACATCACAACAAACAAGGCAATCCATGATTCTAATTTTAACCACCATGAAGAGGTATCAAACCAATGTTTGATTTTTTCAACAATTTTATCTGGATTCAAATCTTCATGAGAAGTTTTCTCTATGTCAGATACTAGTTTATATGAACTTTCTATGTCACCTTCAATTGTATTATTGAGAAATAAACCATTCAAATAACTCTTGATACTGTCCCAATCATAATCTTGTCCTGTATGATTATACAACAAAGGGGTTACATAAACCTTTGTATATCTGTAGTAACATTGCAATTGAGCCTAGAGTTTCAATAACTCTACTTCTGCTCCTATTTCAAATATTTCCTTAAATCATTTATCATCTGATACAATTGTTCATCTAACTTAGCTTGTTGGGCAAAACCTGCTAAGACATTCTTAACTAATTCCTCTATATATCTAGCTTGTACTGTACTATTTTGTACATTAGATATAGACATTGCAAGAGAAACTGATGAAGCTGTAAGTGAAATTACAGTGACAGCTGATACTTCTCTTTTTTTCTAATGGGACTAAGGTCTGTTTCCTTCTTTTCTATTATGATATTGAACATATATGATCAGTCTTAGTATGATACCATTTCTCACTTTTTACAGAAAGCATTGATAAATTAGTAATAACAAATACAGTGTGATTTTCAATTTCATTGTCCAAGCAATCACTATTGGCACAATTCCAACAAGTAACATTGTAAAAATCTAATGTTTCCTTGGTAACAGTTACAGTCTCCCCACGTGAATGCATATTTCCCTCCCAGACAGCTTTTAGTATAGAACTGGTACTAATCCTTGTGTCATTTGTCCAAGAACCAGGGCCCAAGATGCTTTTCTATGTGCCAAACTGCTGGCCCAGTTCTTGAGTAACAAGAATGTGTCCCATGGAGCCTTGTACTTTATAAGAAGCCAACCTGATGACTCATTATGTAGACATACCACTGCAACCCTCTCATGAGGATGAGGGTGTTGCTATGACGGGGCGTCCCCTGCATGCCCAGAATGTGTGTCACATGATACCCCATTCCCCCATGAGACAGTCCTAGGCCATGGTGGGTCCATGATGATAGCCCACCTTTTGGCCTCTGTTGCCAATCCTGATTGTACGTAATACAAACTCATATATATAGAAAGTAACTTGCTAGTGGTCTTGGGGGCACATCTTCTCCTTTTGTATGGTCATCTCTTCTTCCTTCTTTTCTTCTTTATAGACAACTTTGAGATGTCTGGTGGGAATCCACTGCTGAAGACTTTCTCCTGTGGAGATACAAGCATATCCTGGCCCCCACATTAGAGCCCTAGAGTCCCTCCCATCCTTCAGGACCCTTTTTCATTACCATGGTCTCATTCTTAGAGGGCCTTCTTAATGAAGATGGGGTGTTATTTTTGAGTGATTCTCTATGTTCATCAAAGAGTATTTCATAGCTGGACTTAAATCATTTGAATCAATTTTTTTTAATTTATTGTGTACACTGCTTTATCTATGTCTTTCTGAGTGACCTACCTTCATCTCCCTCTTTTTGTTTTTTGATGAATCTCTTCAGGATCTGATTAGTCCTTTCTACAATGGCCTGTCCTGTGGGGTTGTAAGGAATCCCAAAAATATGATGTATGGAGAATTCCTATAAGAACTGTTTTAATATTTTAAATATTTAAATAATTTTAATATTAATATTTAATAATATTTAATGTCAGTCTTGATGGTGTGTGGGATACCCATAGAGGCAAAACAGTGAAATAAGTGATTTATTACATGTGAAGCAGCTTCTCCTCATTGAGAGGATGCAGATACAGTCTGAATAAATGTCAACTGTAACATGAATGCATGTTTTTCCCATATGTGTAACATCCATTTGCCATGTATCATTTAGCCTCTCACCTCTGGGGTTAGTCCCCAGCCCTACTACAGGTCTTTGAGAATTATATGATGGTACTGAGAAAGCAAATTTATCCCTGTCCTCAGGGTAAAGAGGAATAGAATAAAAGTAATCCTCAATATCTATTATCCATAAAGGCTATTCCTTGGGGATCATGTTTGGGAATGGCAAACCTGCCTGTAAAGAACCTATGTCTTTCAGGACTGAATTTACTTGTCTCAAATCTGTTAACATTCTCCATTTACCAGATTTTTTTTCTTTATAACAAATACAGGGGAGTTTCATGGGCTGTTTGCTTCCTCAAAATTTCCTAATTCTAATTGTTCTTGTACTAATTGATATAGAATGGCCGTTTTTTCTTTAGTCAGGGGCCATTGCTCCACTCATACCAATGTGTTGGTAGTCAAAGCCATTTTTGGAGCGGTGGAAGCTGCAGCAGCAATGACCCCTCCTAAAAATCTGTGATTTTCATTCTTAATTGGTATAAAATATCTCTACCCCATAAGTTAATATGTAAGCCATTTATTATTAAGGGGAAAATGGTTTCTGTCTTTCTCTCTTTTTGCCAATTTACCGGTTCAGCGGACATCAAAGCCTCCTTACTGCCTGCTATTCCTGGCACTAAGTTGCTCAAAGTATAAGTTCTGTTTGCTCCTGGAGCAATCCGAGTGGCAATCAACCAAGTTTGTTCTAAAAATTCTGTCATCCAGATTTCATTCTTAGGCTTTACAATAGGAGAGTCTTTGAAAGGCTGTAGGTCCGAATAGACACAAGAATAAGGCAGGGGCGAGGGTAGTAGAGGAGGGGGAGGCCATTCATTATCGTTCTCCTCAGGCTTAGGAGAGGGACATGTACTGCTAAGAGACATGCCTGTCTGTGCTCCAACTGTAAATTTCCTGACCTCCTTTTCTGGTTCCCATTTCAGACTTTGTTTAAAATGGCTTTTTTGTATTTCTCCTGGGCATTGCTTACCATAAGCCATGAGCTGTTCACCAAAAACAATCCATCTCTCACAATTGTAACAGCCTTCCTCAGGTAACCATGGAGAAACTTTGTAAGCAATGTCCAGGAATTTCCTAATATCTTCTATTTGAAATGTGCACCCCTGCTCTTTGATACATTTATATACAGTCTTGACATATGCTTCCCTTGTCTGAAGGGAGGAGGGTGCCTATTTTTTGCCCCATTAGGTTACTTAACCATCTCCGCCGCACTCTGCCTAGTCTGGAAACAGCGCAGTTTGGTGGGCTCTCCCTCTGGAGTCTTCTTAGAGGTTGACTTGACCACGTAGCAGTGCTTGACCACAAAGTGGTCCTTCTGGCACCATTCCAGGTCCCTATTCAGGCGCCAGTTGTGACCTTCAGGCTCAACCCATTCCCATGCTGTGCATCAGTACTCCTTGTTCAACAAGGGCGTTTCTAAAACATGGCAGAAAACTTATTGTACACCACAGATCAAGGTGGCCTCTATACTCCCACTCAGCACTTTCTTCATGAAGCCTTCTTTGACTTCAATAAGATTTCAACTTAACCATTTGTGATTATTATGAAGCAAATTCTTATATCCTAATGTAATTTGTTCATTCAAAAAATGTCTTCTACAATGAAACCTCTCCTCTGTTTTTTTCTGGTAATTTTGTGACACGTTCAGCTTTATATTAGTCGTATCCATATATTATGTACCCTATGATTTATGAATTATAGATTTAAAGCAAAACTGCTAAGCTAGATTTGGACTCAGGAAGAAATGGGTCCAAGTCTCTTTCTGAGATCTCCCTTGCCCAAGAAACTTATCAGTTGTGTGACCTCAGGCAAGTCATTTTTAACCTTGATTTTTAAAGTTCCTTATAAATGGAAATGATACTCTATAATATCCCAGGATTTTTGTGTGGCTTAAATAATACAGAATCATAAAGAATTGAAATAAACATCAGAGGCCCTTTCACTTTATTAATGAGGAAACAGGCCCAGTAACTTGCCTAAGATCATATATGTTGTAAATAACAGTTAGGATTTGATCTTAAGTCCCCTAACTAACTAGATTGAAAATTCTCCAAAATGGCTACAACCACTTTTCTAATCTTATCTCATACTATTCTCTGTTATTTATCATACATTTCATGACAGCAACTCCAGAATTTATCTTATACATTTCTATCTCTATTCATTTTCCTCATTCCTGGAAAGTATGCCCCCACAACCCTTCACTTTATGTTTTACAAACTGAAATTCTTTTTAAGATTTATCTCCATCATCTTCCTCCATGAAACTTCATCTGATCTCAGCTAAAAAACTTCTTCCTTGGATGATTTAACATTTTGCACCTTAACTATGTTCCTATTCTATTTTAAGTCACTATTTGTTTATATTTATCATCACTAAGAGATCATAAAATCTTTGAAGATGAATACTAGCATTTGCATCCCTCAGTCGTCAATATGGTACCTTATAAACATGGACTTAACTATATTGTCTTAACTATATATATATATATATATATAGGGAGGAGGAAAGAGAGAGAGAGAGATTGAGAGAGAGAGAGAGAGAGAGGAGAGAGAGAGAGAGAGAGAGAGAGAGAGATCTTAGTTGACTGCAAGGTCGTGAAGGCCAGAGTCCAAGTTTCATTTAATCAATCAACAGGCATTTATTAAGGACCTACTATGTGACACATACTATTCTATATCTCATAGCATCTAATAGGGTATATTACATAGTATATAAACTTTGAAAATCTTTTAATTCTTAAATTCTTAAACCAAAGCAGGATTAACAAGTTTTTGCTTTTTTACTGCAATACTCCAATAAACCCTGTATTCCTCGTTAGCATAGATAGCATGTGCTCTATATGTGCAAATAGACAACTTTTGGGTTGCTATGGCCCAAAATTCAATGCTTGACCAAACTTTCTCATGATGTACCTTTCATGATTTTACCAAGTTGATCTTTGAATGACAAGACATATCCTGTCTTACAAGTCTTTCTGGCTTGGCAAGATCTGCCACGGATTGTTCTCCATTGGGATAGCCTCTGAAATTCTAGTCTCACCTCCACAAAATGATTTAACTAGATTTGAATTTTAGTAGAGAAATTGAAGATGAGGTGGATGGGAGTCCAATTTAAGAGTAAGATCAGGGCTGGCTTAATTTAGTGGAATGTCAGAATTTTATAAGCATGTATAGAAAACTTGTTAATATGCAACAAATGGGTTATATAATGTCACAATAAAATAAAGATTGTTGAAAAATATATTCAATTAGAAATTACAAATTGAACAAGCTTTATGGAATTTAAAAGTCAAGCTCACATGAGCCAAAGAAGATAAATAATTTATGAATTAATTTTTGTGTTTGGTTTAGGGTACAGAAAGGAAAATCCATGTTTGTTTATATAGGCTTTTTAAAAATATGTCATTTTGGGGATTCCTTACAGTAACGTAAAAAGTTATAGAGTAGTAAATGGCATTCAAATTTCTATCAGTACGATCTCAGGGTGATATTTATATGTCCATTCTGGCTAAATTCTTCTTTCCATTCATCTTCACAAATAAAGCTTTAGTGCTGGTGTCTGCAAAATAAAATAAGAATATTCTTCAATCATATTAGTTTTCCTCCATGAATCTCCCTCTAGGTTTTTTTTTTTCCATTTTCCCATTATGCTATTAGTCTCTTCATTAAATCACAAATTCCTTAATCCAAAGCAACATATAAACCTAATCCAAAGCAACATATAAACCTAAACCATATACAGTTTTTAGTGCAGCAGATACAACACAAAGAATGTTACATGTTTCTATAAACCATGGTTTCCATAGTGCAATAATTTACCTCTTTAGAATTGAGATATCATATTACCCCTCGTGATTGAGAATTATTTTCTTTTTCTCTCTTTCCAACCTTCAACCACAGTTGAAACAATTTGAAAATTTGTTAAGTTCATTTACAAGTGAATGAAGACAAGCTACCAACTAAGAATGGAAAGTGTTGGTCTGTTTTTATATACGCAAAAGGAGTTTGACCAGGACATAAAGACTGTATCAAATGTCTACTTTGGTCACCTCTATTTTATCATCAAAGGTGAAACATAATGAGACAGGAATGAAGAAAGCCCATGTGTCACCTTTTGGCACAGTTGTCCTGAAGTTGGAGCAGTTAACTGATTTTGTAGCTGGATGAGAAGATAGTAATATTTTCCATTCATACCTACTTAGGCAGCGTCAATCTCATCTTTGCCAACTAGGCAAGAACTCCCATTAAAATAAAGTAGTAACAGAAAGAGCAAAGTAGTAATTTATTCATTTGGGAAGGAAAACATTACACAAAAACATTCATGAACCAACAACAAATTGTTTAAGGCTATTAGCATATATGAATCGAATGAAGATTGCCCTTCCCCCCCATTTTAGAATTTTGTGATATGCATCAATATCTTAGAATTCGGGTATGGGGGTGGAGGGATATTCATGTTCAGTCATGTCAGGCTGGCATAGCTAGACCCATGAAGTAGGTTGTCAAAATTTTAAAGACATGTATACAAGACACATTATAAGTATTGATTTTGTTGTAATTTAAAGAAGCAGCACTACTTTAAGCAGCGCTAGTACAATTATCAGTTGCCCCTCAAAACTGATACTTTAACTGTTTTGTATCTAAACTGCAGGAAGTCTAAAAAGAGAGAACATGAAACAGAATAATCTCATTGTATCACAATTTCTTTCAAAACTAGTTAGGCAAAGCTTTTCCAGGAATGTAGGAGTTAATAAATTATGTATATGATTGCTTTTGTTTAGGCTAATATTAAAATAAATCTATATTCCCAGAGCATACTAGGTGCTAGAAGGCTGCTAACACTGCTGGATTATGTGGAGAGGAATGGGGGGTGGGGGGAAGAGAGTGGAAGGAAGAAGCTAATGAAGAAAAAAAAAGAGATGATTTAAGATTTAAACATGCCACACTACCTACTGGAATACAATTTAATGTACATTGAATGTATAAAAATTAGGATTTATATTAAAGTAATAGATGAACCTAAAGTATTGATTAAAGAACAAATCTGAGGAGTGATATGGCAGGAAAATTTCCCTTCTTAAGAAAGGTTTCTCAGAAGAAATGAACTCAATTGTGTGAAAGACAGAGTGAGTGAAGAAATTAGACCAAAGAAAAAATCCTTGGTAAGGAGTACATCTTGGAAAAAGTCTCAGGTGACGGAAAGATGTTGAAAACAATTTCCCTCAGGACAGCAGGAATTTTTTTTAAAAATCAAGAAAGTAAAATGCACAGGGATATTAAGAACTAGGGTTCTCTGATTTTAAGTTAAAGACATTAGAAACCCAACTGAAGAAGTAATGATTCAAAGGAAAGGGAAGAGGGAACATGCAAGAATGTAGTACATGCCAGAGAAGACACATTTAAAACCCGATTAAGACTTTAAGGAGGTCACCCAATCCAACGCCCTCTTTTGGCAAACAACCAGAAAGGTGCAGGTCATACAAACAGGTGGCACTGTCAGAATCTGAATCAAGTCCGGTGACATCAAAGCCGGTGCTTTTGCCTCTCTATCACACACTTAATGGGAAGTCTCTATCATGCCAGGCACCAGGCAGTGCCCGAATAGTCAGACTATAGTAGAAGGGATTTAATTCAGGCACTGTACAACCATCCTCTTCACTCTTAAAAGCTGTGATATAACAGTATAAAAGGATTAAAGAATCCTCTATGCCGGACATTATGAATAGGCATGAAGTTCAGAAGAGAAAAAAAAAAAGACAATATTAAGTAAAACAACAGAATGAAAACAAACGAAATACTAACAGAGGCCGACTTCATGGGTACGTTGTCTCCATTCTTCCCCCTTCCTTCCCTACATTTTTCTGCTCGTTTCACTACCTAACATGGGACGAAATATTTTGGTTCCTATCAGAAACATGGAAAGATGCTACCTGACTCAGGACAGGAATCAATAGTCGAAAAGGGTCGGGTGTGCATCTAAGGAGGGATGGATAAGGAGGCGGGCTGGAGGGAGGAAAGCTTTAACTGATGTTTCACCCCTGAGGAGGTCGCAACCCCAAACCAAATAAACTAACTACATCGAGCCCCCTCTCTTACGTTTACAATTATCCCAGGAACAACGGCAAATTCCCACGGAGCCTCTTTCATGGGATGGGGGAAGGGTAGAAAAAGGGAGGCTTTAGAAGCAGTAAAAGTCCAATATCTATCTTTTAAACCACCTTTCTCCCGTTTCTCATTTCCAAAAGTGAAGCAGCAACCAAATAATACCATTCAACCCACGTCAAGAGGCCTCCGTTCGCGCTCTTTATTGACGCCAACTCCCACATCTCGCGAGAACTTAGTTCCTTTGCCGCGGGGGCTGTCCTGGGCGAAATCTCACGCAATCTCAGCTGAAGCAGGAGGCTGGAGAAGGGGGCGGGCGCTGGGCCGGAGCGGGGTGGGGCCGAGGTTCTGTGTGGGGAGGGGGGTATGGTGGCAGCGGGACCTGTTGATCGCAGGTAGCGCCAAGCTGGCCCGGGGGCTCCCTTGGGCGCTAAGGTAGTCGCGCATGCTCGCTAGTCGTACTACTGGCTAGACGCGGGGCGGCGGTGACCTACCGGCTTTTCCTCGGGATCCGCTGCGGCTAGGCGAGCGGCGGTGGCGGTGATGTGAGGGACCCCGGGGGCGGGATGGTGCTGACTCGGGGGAGGGCCGTATTCTTCGACTGGACTACTAGCTCCTCCACACGACTTGGGGTGGGAACCGCTGACCCGGGCGAGAGGTAATTGCTCCCTAACTGTCGCAGCTGCCCGCGTCTGTTCCCTTTCCCCTTACCTCCCTCCAGGTCTGGAAAGAAGCCCCTCCGCCCCCTCCATTGACACCCTCTTCCCCCCCTTTCTTTTCTCCCTTCTTCCTAGGACCGGGCTGGAGCCGCCGCCCCGCGGGCCGAGCCCGGTGCCCGAGCGACCTGGGTGAAGGTCGGTGCGGACAGCCGGGCATCCGAGCTCCGAGGGGCCGAGCCCAGCATGGGCACTGCCCGCTGATCCGGCGCTACTCACCTAGTCCTCCCGGGGCCGGTGTACCCTTGCTCCGCCCCCCCCTCCCCGGCTCCATCCCCGGTTCTCGTTCTTGTTTCCCCTCTTTTCTTCCTTTCCTCCTTCCCTCGCCTCACCGTCCTATATGCCTTTCTGTCCCATGTCTTTCTGTCTAGTTCTTTTTTTTTTTTGGGGGGGGGGAAGAACTGGAACTGGAGGGGTGTCTGTTTAATTCGGCCTGTATGGTTACCCCCTTCTCTTTGAGTTTCCCCTACTTTTTGTCGCAGTTCTCTCATTTTCATTCACTTCTCTATCCAACAAGATTCTTTACTCCTTTCTCTCCCCCAAGCCCCTACTTCTAGGTATTTGGCTGTTATTCTCTGTGTCTTTGGTCAGTTTTTTGTCACCTTTTTTACTTGAGCATCACTTTATACTGCGGGATTAGGTTTTTTTGGGGGTTTTTGCCTTTTAATCTCCAAGGGTCTGTATTCCTTGTTAACAGCCCTTCACGTACGTCTTGGTAGTAACTGACTCGCCTCTGTTGGAACTATCCTTTTTTGTCCTTTTCCCATCCCTTCCCAATTCCAAGCTCATACTTCTCTTACCCCTTAGCTTTTCTCTGCAGACCCTTCCTCACCTTCTTTTTCTTACTTTTGTTTGCCAGTTCTCTTTAAATGGAGTTTTTTACTCTTTGTTCTCTGTCTTTCCATCATGCCCTTCACAGGTATTTTTTTTCCTTCCTCTCTGCATCCCCAGCTCTAAGTACAGTGACTAAATAAGAGCTTAATAAATGCTTTTTGTTTGTCTTTATTCCCCATGGCCTTTCTGCCTTAATTTTTTTTCCTTGTTATGTGGCAGATTCTTGATATCTCCCCCAACTATTTTTCACTTTGCTGGAATGGTCTTTTAACAATGGCAGGAGAAGTAATGAATCTACTATTTTGAATATGACTAATATTTAAGGAGCATACTTATTTAGCATGCCAGTAACAGAGGCTTATTACATGGGTTGCTGAAATTGTAAACTAACAAATTATAGTTGGGTAATGATTGCTCCTTCCCCACCTCCAAAAAATACATTCTAAAACTATTATGAAGTAATTTATTGTTCTTGATGAAGGGGAAGTGTTCAGAATTTTTAGCTGTTGTTCAGTGATCCATAATTCAATTTGTAAAATCCATTGTTAACTTTAATTTTACATACTGTACATTCTGAATATTTTTTTTCAATTAATCTTAAAATTACTCTCATTGTTTTCCTGGGGATAAGCAAATCTATGTAGTTCCCATTAAATGTAAACTTTTTTGCTTGTTGAAGAACCCTTAAGTTTGGGTAGCCAGAAAATACATGTAAATATTTCTGAACTCATTAAATTAGAGGTAGTACAACCTTTGAGCTTTTTTTTGTTTTATTCATGTAGAATTTTGTTGTATAGATTAGATGTTAAACTTTTCATAAAAAGACATCCTCCATTAAAAACAAAAAGAGTTTATGTAGCTTGTTTAAAAATTTTTTTATTGTCTGTACTCTGATAAATTCAAGTTTTCTTTAAATTATTTAGAGCCAGTTGCACTTTTGGTCCAATGTTTTTAGGGAGGCCTGAAGACTAAGTGTATGGCTACACATTTTATGTGGTAGTTTCAGAATTTTCTTCCTCAAAATGCCTGTCTAACATAGGAATTAAATTATTTTGTTCCTATTTTATGAAGAGAAAAATAAATACAAAGATTGGCTTCTTAATCAGAAGCATAGCTAAGAATAAGTTGAGAACACATGACTTCCAATCCATTGCCATTAAACCAAATAGAAGCTGCTATTATGTGTAGTAGAAAATCCCAGATCTTTTAGGTTTTACTTGATATTGGGGGTTTTGAGTACGATGCTTAAACTGCTGCTTCTAAAGGAAGCCAGTTTCTCTCTTAAAAAGGCATAGCCATCTTTACTTTTAATTATGCATAAAGTCACATGCTTTTATTTCTTTTGTTGACATTTTCAACCTGACTAATCTGTAGAGATTACAGTGAAATGACATGGTAGAACTGGCACAAAACTAGTCAAGAGATTTGAATTACAATTATGACATATTACATAACTTTATAGAATCCACTTAACTTCTCTGTACCTCTCTCACTACCTGTAAAATGTAAACAATAGTAGTTGCCACTCACTAATCTTGGAGTTTATGAAGTATAACTAGTAAAATATATTTAATGTATTTATAAACCAAAAGTGCTTTATGAGAACTTAATAATAATAGTTTAGAATTCTTAGGCTGGCAGTTAGGTTACCCAAGTGGTATGTAGGTCAAGATTTGCTTTAGATAATCATTTTTGATTCAGACATCAAAAACATTTGACAGATTTTATGGCACTTACTTATTTTCAGATAGTGTCCTTTCTGCTGAGAAGATTATATTAATACAGTATATGGCATTATATAGCAAGCACTATAACATTCTGAATTTAGATAGCTATATCCTTTATCGTCCAGTTTACATAGAGTAGACATATTATACTTCATGCATTTTAAATTTTGGCTTCCCCCCCCCCTTTTGCTGAATTTAGAGGAGCAAGGAAATAAGATATGAGAAATGTGAGGTTAAGTGAAAATGGAAAGTAAATCCTTGCCCTGGTTCTACTAATTAGGGCAGTCTATGTGAAAATTAACTTTTGAAATGAGTTTTTTATTTTTTTAAGGGGTTAGCAACATGTGGTGGATAGATGTTTTATTTTGTTTTGATAGTGACAATTTAGTGTAAAAGAAGTGTAAAAGGAAAAAAAGCAAGAGTAAATGACAATCTTTATGATTCCATTGATTTGATACATTATGAAATATAAATTGTTAGATATACTGGGGATTCTTTTGGATTGTGAGAAGGTGGGGCTATTCCACTGTATTTCATTTATTTATTAAAAAAAAAAAGTAGCACCAGAAATGATGCAGATTCTAAGTTTTGAACCTATACTATGCGTATGAAAAACAAATTTTTTTAATCCCATTTTTTGTCCTTCATCATAAATATGTTTTCCTAGAAATATTAACATTACTGAAATGTTATTGGATTTCTACTTTAGATATTATTCTCCTATTATTGTTACTCATTTATTAGTTGATGTCACGTAATTAAGAAGGGATGCATTTTGAAAACTTGTAAGAAGTCTGTCCTCTTTCATAGACTCAGATCACCCATTAATGAGATACTTCCTGTATTCTTGATTGTCTTCTGAATTATGTGTCAATATGGGAATCTAATCCTGGCAGTATTCTAAAATGCCTCTATCTGCATTCCAAGATATAGCTTACTTACATACTTAGTTGTATAGCTAGTTTATTTATTTCATTGAAATTTCCTTTAGATTTTTGTGTTGGGTTTTTTTTGTTTGTCCCTTTTATGATTATTTTTATGTGGTGGTATCTGTGACACTTGCCCTTCATAAGTTGCCAGTAAGTCATAGACTTCAATTAGAAGTACTGCTGACTGTAAACATCTCAGAGTAATCTATGGCCCGAGGTCAAAACTTTAAATATAAGCTTGCCAGTTCTATATTGGCAAAGGCAACTTTAAATCTGGCAAGACTAATAAACTTTGCTCTGCCATCACTGTTGTCTCAGGAACAGAGAATGAGAGGTTTCAAAAACACCCTGATCTTTAACCACTGTTAACCCCAAAAGAGTCAAGAATGAATATTTGATATACTCAGGGGAATAATAAAGTGACATACCTCTTCTCTTTTTCTTTTTGTCAGTGGTACCTTTGTCTTAACTTAATAGCAGAATTTTCAGTCCTTTGACCCAGTAATACATTTGATACAAAAGCATGATAAAATTAGCAAAGAAGCCTTAGTTGTCCACTGAGGAAAGAGGGAAGGATAGAGATAGTGAAAACATTTATAGGACCAGGCCAGTTGTGAAGCTAATAGAAATTTGATGTCTTTAATTGGAATGTGAACTTTTTTTCTCAGCAGCTTTTAAAAATGTGGTATTCCTACGCACTGAGAAGTTGATATCTCCATAGACTAATAGAAGGGAAAATAGAAGAATCAGGGAAAGGATTAAAAAAGGGGGAAGGGCTCTAAAGGGGGGGACTGTTTGGGGGAAGTAATCATCAAAAGCAAAATACTGGGGAGGGGGAAAAGGAGAAAGGGGAAAGGAAAGAGAAGTTGATATCTCCATTATATTTGTGCTTGTGTGCTTTTCTTTCTAAGTTGAGGACGTTCTTTTGACTGAGACCATTGGGATATTCTCAAAGTCCTGCATCCTTTTGTGTTGACCATTTGTGCTATGTAATTTGAATTTATATTCTATATTATCATCTAGAAAGCTGATTTTACGGTATGTTAAATGAAAAACCCTTGGTGTAAATTCTTTAGGAACTAAAATAAATGAAAGAAACTAAAAAAATCATAATCATGCAAATCGGGAAATATTTTTCTGCAGTTGAAATTTCCAAAATATGGATTGTGCTGCTCCAGATGTGAGGCAGCATAACCTACTCTTTCTCCCTCCTTCCCCTAATTCTAGCTGGGTCACTCTGGGCAAGCCACTTAACTTCAGGGTCCTCATCAATTCTCTTAAGATCATGCATATTAGAATGTTTTCTCATATGCCTTGACAGAGGGACTTTCCACACCCATACTTCCCTACACTAATGAAATCACAGGTCTGGACCAAAAAATTGTTAGGGCATGTTTCTGGACTGTCTTGTTGCAGTTGTGACTATTTGGAAGAAATATTTTTTACTCATGCTGTAAAGATCTCAGTGCAGTATTTTAGATTTTAGTGTTTTTTTAAAGTCTACTCTCTCTAAAGTGTTTGAAGCAGATAATCTTGACTTGATACAGAAGAAAAGGACAGACAGCTAGCTCCTCAGTACCTTCAATACTACTTGGATGAAAAAACATGTTGGATTCCAATATAAGATAGCTCATCTAAGATACCTCATCTTATGCATCATGTATTTTTGAAATTTTTTATTTAAACTAATTTTAGTAAACTGAATCTTTTATTTCCCCTACCAACTTAACTTTTCATTTCAGAGGTGGTTTTTCTTAATTGTCAAATAAAAAAAATTAAGAAATTGAGTTTCTCTAGTTATTACCTAAGAGGTCACATTCGATAAGTTAATAATCTATAAATGTACTGGGACTGCTATCTGAAATGACTCCTAAGACTTCAGTACAACAGATTATCTGTAATTTTATTGGTATGGTTACTCCCTCCACCATAAAAATCATACCTAGTCCTTGCTTTAGTAGACAGTCTTCATCATTTATATGGACAAAAAATATTCATCACCTGGTATCCTATCTTCAGAAGAAAGATAATATTCTCTGTATCCTGTTTGGATGGTCCTCAAATACAGACACCCATTCTCTTATGAAACTTAAATACTTAACTCATTCTGGACTTGCAGGACTTGCCACTTCTTGTGCTCTGCTGGCATAACCTTTTAAGAAGTCAGAATTATTTCCATGCCAAAATGAGTCATTAGAGCAATATTTTAGAAATAGGTAAGATTTAATACTTACCTGGGAAGTACAATTTGGTTTTGATTTGTGGATTTCCTTTATCCATGTTACAAGTAGATAACCAAAACTTACATCATTTTCATCTTAGCAAAGCAAACTGCCCCACCTAAAATGTCCTTAAATGGTTTCAGCAAAACATGGTATTAAGTAAAACAAAATTATAGGCAATAATTATTTTGAGAGAAATTATATATTAATATTCAAATGTTATTTTTGATTTCAGGAACACTAATGGCAATTGCCTTTTGAAGGGCAATATAACAGTTTAAATCCAAATTTAAGAAAAGTGAGACATTGATTTTAAAAATTTGTTGTCCCTTTTGCTAGGATTTACTTGGAGATTTTAATATTAAGGAATAAAGTTAATTATATTAAGAATATCAGTCATTTAAGAAGTGCAGTGACTATTTAAATGTTTGATTAAATAGTAATTTGGGATAATTTTTGCTTTTATTCTTACTGGAAACTAGGGTTTTGGATTGTGTTCCCTCCTTCCTCCCCTCCCACACTTCTTATAGAAAATCTCACCTCTTTATTATCTTTGAATATATTTTATCTTTTTATTAGTTCTTTGGTAGATCTCCATTAGTCACAAGGAAATCTCCATTAAAAGAATTTTTATTGCAACTCTTTAAAATAGGATTTGTCAATCATTATTGCTCTTATCATTCTGCATATCTATTTTTCTTCTTTAAAAGAGGATTATTTTTAAAATTGATTTTATTTTCTTGGTATTTCTACAGTTATAAAACCCCTGGAGAGGAGAGCAATATATAAATTGGGAACTTAACATAGCCAGCCATTCCCAGTGTTTCTTTAATACATGGAATTCCAAAAGACTTAGAAGATCATAAAAATGATTTCCTAGGATAGAGATTCAGGCTAGGAGGTAGGTCTCAGACCAGGAGAATTGACATTTCTGCCTTTTTCCCCATCTCCTCTCTCTAAAACTTGAGTTTCTTATGTCCTATATTTTTTCTTACCCTTCCCCTCCCAATCCCTGCTTTCATAACTGATATGCTGTTGTGGTTCTGGCCATGTCTTTCTTGCCTACTCCTGACTTAGTAGTGACAGGGCCTCAGCATCCTTCCTCCTCATGCTCCCTTTTGGGTTATGTTTTAGTGGGATATATTGATGGAAAGTTTCTGCTCATTTTGTGACGAGCCCATTGTATACTGGTTCCCATTTCACCTCCTTAGAATGATATATTCTTAATGTGATTTTCATTTTTGACTATTAGTTATAGGAGATGCAGCTTGGTATTGATGTCAGTTACAGCAAATACTTGAAACATAGTGTTTATTAACATTCACAAAGAGCTTTAAGGTTTGCAAAGTCCTTTTCATGTATCTCTTTTGCGCCTCCTACAGACCCTTTAAGATAGATATTATGGGTATGATTTATCCTCATGATTTAAGAGTGGTTAAATAGGTGGAAAGTATTTTCCAGTCAGTTGGGACATGAATCCAGATCTTTCTGATGTCATTTCCAAGAAATGAAATATCATTTCTATATCAGGCTACCATTCAGCATAGAAGCAAAATAGGATGGTAATGCCAGCCAATTTGTTAACTATTATTTAGGTTCCTGGTGTTGAAAGTAATAAATAGATTCATCTTTGATTTTCAAAAGTATGTATTAGAACTCTTTCCCATCCCACCAAAATATGTATAAGTTGACAGCAGAGCAATAAGTATACAACTTAATAAAGTTGTAATAAGTAAATTAATAAATACCTACTGTGTCCAGGCACTGCAAATAATGGAAATATTAATCAGAGAAAAAGGGCAGTTCCTCAAGAAACTTATAGTCTCAAGGCGGAATTCAGAATGTAAAAGGAAGCTCACAGTTGGAGGTAAGGAGAGAAAGAAAAACTACCTAATTCAGTGACATGATGGACAACTCAGAGAAGTCCCAAAATAGTGTAATAAGGTGAGGAATGATGATAAATTATAGTTGTAGTGGATCATAATTCTGTCCCCATCCCATTTTGTTTAAATAAATGGCACTACTAGGACCCCTCAAGGAAGAGGGATGTGATGAATCTTCTATTCTCTTTTTTTTTCATCTTGTTTTCTAAGCATTACCATAACTAATATGTCAATGTGAATAAATGTGGTTGACTAAATTGGAGCTGTTGGACTTAGATTTATACATTACAATTGAACAGCCTATAAGGGGGCAGCTTCTGCTTCGACTGTGTTAAACATATCCTGATAATCCTGGCATTGAAATGGGTTTAGTCAGTTAATGAACTTTTTTTTTTTTTTTTTGGATGTTGGGAAGAGATAAATTCTTTTAAATTTTATTTTATTTGCAAAACATATGTATGGGTAATTCTTCAACATTAACCTTTACATAGCTTTCTGTTACAGATTTTCCCCCCATCTCCCCACCCCTCCCCTAGATGGCAGGATATCCACTACATGTTAATATACTTGGTTAATCGAATATATGTATACATATTTCCAAACTTATCATTGTTGTGCAAGAAAAATCGTATCTACACAAAAGACATCAGATAAAGGAAACACAGTGTAAGCAAACATCAATCAATAGTATGAGAAGGTTATGTTGTGGTCCACATTTCACATCCCTCTCTCTGGGTGTATGTGGCTTTCTTCAGTGAACAATTGGACGTGGTTTGAAACATTTAATGAACATTTTTAAAAAAAATTTTAATAATGGCTTTTTATTTTCAAAATACATGTGACAATCATTTTCAACATTCACCTTGCAGAACCTTGTGTTCCAGATTTTTCTCCCTCCCTTCTGTCCACCCTGTCCCCTAGACAGAAAGTGACCCAGTGTAAGTTAAACTTGTGCGATTCTTGTATGCACATTTCTCACATTTATCATGCTGCACAAGAAAAATCAGATCAAAGTAGAAAAAAAATGAGAAAGAGAAAAAAGCAAGCAAACAATAACTAAAAAGATGAAAATACTATGTTGCGATCCACATTAGGTCTCCATAATTCTCTCTGGATACAGATTGCATTTTCCATCCCAAGTCTATTGGAATTACCTTGAATCACCACATTGTTGAAAAGAGTCAAGTTCACAATTGATCATCACATAGTCTTTAATATATACAATGTTCTCTTGGTTCTAATCACTTCACTCAGCGTCAGTCCATGTAAGTCTCTCCAGGTCTCTCTGAAATCATCCTGTTGATCATTTCTTATAGAACAATTATATTCCATAGAATTCATATACCATAACTTATTCAGGTATTCCCCAACTGATAGGCATCCACTCAGTTTCCAATTCCTTGGCACTACCAAAAGGGCTGCCACAAACATTTTTACATATGTGTGTCCTTTCTCCTCTTTTGTGATCTCTTTGGAACATAGGCCCAGTAGTGATACTGCTGGATCAAAGAGTGTACACATTTGTCCTTTGGGTATATGAACTTTTATTAGGTGTCTATAATATGCCTGACACTATGATAAGTACTGAGGATCCAAAAAACCTCCTTTACCCTCAGAAGACTTAAAATCTTATTGAGGAAACAACTAGGAAACAAATATATACAAACAAGATTATATGCAGGATAAATAGGAAATAATTAACAGAAGGGGAAACACTAAAATTAAGAGGGGTTGGGGAAAGGCTTCTTGCAGAAGATAGGATTTTAGTTGGAACTTAAAAGGAAGCCAGAAAAATCAGTAAATAGAGATGATGGGAGAGCACTCCAAACATAGAAAAAATGCTTGGAACTGAGATATGAGATGTTTGTTACTAAAATTTCAAAGACAGCATCCCTAGATTTAAGAGTTCATGGCAGGAAACCAGTGTAAGAACACTAGAAAGGTTAGGATGGGGCTAGCTTATAAAAGGCTTTAAATACCAGAAAGATTATTTTGTATTTGATCTTAGAAGTAATATGAAACCACTAGAGTTTATTGAATTGGGTGGAGGGAGATGTAACATTAGAACCTGCATTTTTGAAAAATCACTTTGGTTTATGAATGAAGGATGAATTGGAATAAGTAGAGATTGAGGCAAATATATATACCAGCAAGCTACTATAATAGTCTAACCATGAGGTACGCCAAGATGATATGATATTAGAAGAGAAAAGAGTATTAAAGAAATTGCAAAGGTGGAATTCATGGGGTTTAGTAACGGGTTGGCTATGGGGAATGAAAAATTGTGAAGAGGATGCACCTTGGTTTCAAGCCTGAGGTAGAGAGAGGAGGTTGGTATTGCTGTTCACTGTAATAGGAAAGTTGTAGGGGAGGGAGGGTATTAAACGGGAAAATTAGGGGGAAAATAATGCTTGGTTTTAGATATTTTGAGTTTGTGATATCTACTATGGAGTTGGAGATAGGAAATTGGAGGTCAACAGAGCAGTTGGAATAGGTAGATTTGAGAAATAGCACAGGAATTATAATTAAATCTATTGGGAGCTGATGACATCACCAAGTGATGTAATGTAGGAAAGGAGAGAGTTCAGGATGGAACCCTGTGGGACATCAATGATTAAAAGGTTTAATGCAGCTAGGAACAGTGGTATATCCTGTTTTAGGCAATAACTTCCACAGTCCTTGATGCTAAAGGTGTGCTTCTGTAAGATCTATAGAATGACTTTTGTAACATTAACCAACAACCCCATGTTACTATAGGGAAAAGGTAGAATTAGAATTTATTTAGGATGAATGTCGTGTGATATTTTGCCACTTGGAGTAGCATTGGTTAGTGAGCCAATATAAAGTTGATACCTTAGGATGGTTTCCCTACCACTAAAGTAGTTTAGAATTTCTAAGGTATAGTCACTGGGCCAGAATTAATGCCATAAAGTTCCTGTAGGGTCTCAAGTCTATCATTACCATAGCTTTAATACATGATACCCAAGTGTCTGGGTATTTGATCAAAGAAAGAGGTAGAATATGAAACAAGATGTGGAAAGTAGTCAGTCTTAGAGTGGATGGAAATAATAAAGTTCTCATATAACTGTTTTTTGGTGGACTCCAGCTAAGTAGAAGTTTGTATTTGGGTGGCAGGGATCCAGAATTGGTTGTCCTCAAGATATACCAGCTGCACCTCTCATTTTTGATTGCAACTAGAGCCAGACTGTTATGTATACACATTGGTAAAAAACTTAATAGCCACAGCTACCCAAGCAAATTCATCCCAGACAGGTATGGACAAGTCCTTCAAAAACAATTCATCCATAATAGAAATACTCATCAAATTTTGATTGAAGGCTCGCAAGGACTAAACATATTAATTTTAATTCATTCATTTTAATTTTCCAAGAAACTGGAGTAACTTGGATAATGTCATTTTGTTGCTATGGGTCTCTTGATTCCTAATCTGTAAAAATGAAAAGGGTATACTCTTATCCTGTAGTATTTCAAAAACAAGTGAGGAAATAATGAAAAAGAAGTAATTATAACAATGAATGTCAGCTTTTCATTTTCTATCCCCTCACTTTTTTATTTTTGGCATATGCTGACTTCATTTAAATTTTTGTGGTTGGTTATAATATTTTGACTATACATTTTTCACTAAATAGCACTTGATGTAATTTGTACCATGTTTTTTTCCGAATCATATTTCTTATGATGGGTAATATATATATTCCATTACATCCTCATAACATTTGTCAACAATTTCCCCAATTGTTGAGTACTTATTTTGTTTCTAGGTTTTTTTTCACAAATAATACTTCTATGGACATTTTTGTATGAATGCGTTTTTTGTTGCTCTCACTAATTTCCTTTCGAGTATGCTCCTAGTATTGTGATCTCTCGGCTACAGGGTTTCAGTATTTTCACAATTTGTACTCTCTTGCTTTCCCTATTTTTGCTATCAATAATTACAAGAGTTTGCAATCTTAAAACCATCCTTGACTTATTTTATATATACTTACATTTTGTCTCTTCCCTTTAGAATATAAACTCCTTGAGAGCAGGGACTGTTTCACTTTTGTTTTTGCACTTAGCACAATGCCTGGTTCATAATAGGTATTTAATAAATAATTATTGCTTGATTCTTCTTTACCCCACATCCATTTAGTTGCCAGATCTTAATAATTCTGCCTTCAGATCTGCAGTCTTCTCCATTCATGCAGCCACTATATTACTTAAGTTCCTTATTACCATTGCAATAATCCCCAATTGATTTACCTACTTCCTTTATTCTCTCCCCAATTCATCATTGGTTTGACCATCATACTCCCTTGTTTACATGATAAACTCCATTGACTCCCTGTACCCCCAATATAAATATAAACTCCTCTGTATTTAAAGGTATTTAAAGCCCCTTACAACCCAGCTAGTCTACCTTTCCAACTTCATCTATCACTTCTCTTAATCTACCACTTCAAAGTGGCCTAGTTATTTCTCAAAGATAGTATTCCAATTGTTTTGTCATAGGCTGTCCCTCATGCTTAGAATGCATTCTTTCCTCACTTTTTTTTTTACTTTTTTTATTAAAACTTTTATTTGCAAAACATATGTATGGATAATTCTTCAACATTGACCCTTACAAAGCTTTCCATTACAAATTTTCCCCCCCTAGTCCCCACCCCTCCTCTAGATGGCAGGAAGTCCACTACATGTTAATTATATTAAAATACTTGACAAATCAAATATATGTATACATATTTCCGCACTTACCTTGCTGTGCAAGAAAAATCATATCTACAAGAAAAAAAATCTGAGAAAGGAAACACAATGCAAGCAAACATCAATAAAGAACATGAAAATGTTATGTTGTGGTCCACATTTCATATCCCTCTCTCTGGGTATATATGGCTTTCTTCACTGAACAATTGGAACTGGTTTGAAACATTACATTGTTGAAGAGAGCCATGTCCATAAGTATTGATCATTGTATAGTATTGTTGTTGCCATGTATAATGATCTCCTGGTTCTGCTTATTTTGCTCAGCATCAGTTCATGCAAGTCTCTCCAGGCCTCTCTGAAATCATCTTGCTGGTCATTTCTTACAGAACAATAATATTCCATAACATTCATTTACCATAATTTGTTCAGCCACTCTCCAATTGATGGGCATCCATTCAGTTTCCAGTTTCTAGCCACTATAAAAAGGGCTGCCACAAACATTCTTGCACATGTGGGGTCTCTTTCCTTCCTTTAAGATCTCTTTAGGATGTAAGCCCAATAGAAATATTGCTGGGTCAAAGGGTATGGACAGTTTGATAACTTTTTGATTATAGCTCCAAATTGCTCTCCAGAATGGTTGGATCCATTCACAGTTCCACCAACAATGTATCAGTGTCCCAGTTTTCCCACATCCCCTCCAACATTCCTCATTATCTTTTCCTGTCATTTTAGCCAACCTGACAGGTGTATAGTTCCTCACTTTTGCCTCTTAGAATCCTTGTTTCCCTCAGAGCTCTAGTCATTCCTGTGTATAAAACCTTGCTTGGTTTCCAGTTTTAGTACCTCCTTCCACAAAATTGCTTTGTATCCCATATTTTGCCTATGTTGATTTTGTATGAATTTAAATGTGCACATATCTCTTCTCTACAGAATGTAAGCTCCCTGGGAGAAAGGCTATTTAATTTGTTTCCTTTGTATCCCCAATACCTAGTATAATGTCTGGCACATAATAAATGCTTGTTAATTGATTTTTCCTACTTATTTCATCAATTCCTTTTCTCTTCCATTTTATTTTCTTCAAGCACTCACTCATATACCTACATCATCATTTTTTATTTTTAAAATTTCACTCTCCCTTATATCAGTGCACATGTTGCATTTTTATACTAGTAGAGTAAGTAGAAAAAGGGAAATGATTAACCAAAGTTTACATTTCTAGAGTAGGACATAGTAAAAATCTTAGAGAAGAAGACTTAGAAATATTTGAAGAATTTTTTGTGTGTATGTATACAAATTTGTGTATGTAATATATAATTATATGCATATGTGTATACATTTATATCCTATATATACATCTGTGTATTTATAAAGGATTTTAATTCCAAAATTTTTGCATATATGTTATACCATTTTATCTTTAAAGTATTTCCTTGTTTTTATCAAAAATTACTTTAGTGAACTGGTAAACTCATTAATATAAGTATTTACTCAGCCAAATCAAATCTCAGATTATCTATGCCTTCTCATTTTGTGGGATTCTTATCCTTATTTTTCCTTTATCCTCCACAATCTGCTGGAAGCCATCTTCTAGGTCTTTACTTGAAACCATCCATTATCTATTTGTTATCACATGATCAACCCATATCTTTGTTTAATTTTAATTTCCTTATGACTTCTTTGTGTAATTAATAATTGGAAATACATTACATTCTGCTTACAGCCACTATACTTCTTCTATGTATGTCATCTGTCTCAGTGATTCCTTAGAGATTATGATATTTTCACATATGTAACAATACTGCATTGCCAGTAGAACATGTTTTATATATTTACATATATATATCCACACATACATGCATATGTATACATATGTGTATGTGTATATATTTTAATGGGTCTTTGTTCTAGCAAATAGCTTAACATAATTAAAAGTGTAGTGCCACTTTCCCAGAGACTTTCCAAAACACTCCATTTGTCTTATATAATTCTAGACCCAACCCACTTTTAACAGTACTTGTTACAGGATTAACAATAGTTCCTATTATAGGAATAGGGGTTCTAAAGTCGAAAAATCTATGGACCGTCTATCTAAATGCATATTATAGTCTGGACAAGAAACATTATTTATCTGTTTAGGCAAACCTCTTTTTATAATCAATGAAGAGTACCTGTGATATTTGAGGGTTAGTTACAGTCATTATTATTATTCACTAAATGGAATATGATGAACCTCATCATTTTTAGGAAATTCTTCCTCCTTTTAGATCTTACATAAGATATCCTTCATGAAGATGTTAGTTGTTGAGCATACATGTTTCTGTTTTGTATTTGATGTTAATAATCAAAGTTGTTTAATTAAAGGTTAATATTTCTCTATAATAGAAGTTTGTAGTTTTTGAAAAAACATTTTATTTTTTCCAATTACATTTGAAGACTAATTTTAGTATTCATTTTTTAAAAATTTCTAGTTCCAAATTTTCTCCATCCTTCCTCTTACCCCTTCTTAAAAGAATAAGCAATTTGATATAGTTTATATATATGTAATCAATGTAAAACATTTCCATATCAATCATGTTATGAGAGAAGAAACAGACCAAAAGGAAAAAACGCACACACACGAAAGTAAAAATAGTATGCTTCATCTACATTTAGACTACTACCTCAATTCTTACTCTAGATGTGGATAACTTTTTTCAATGTAGTCTTTTGAAATTGCCTTGGGATCACTGTATTGCTGAGAAGAGCTTAGTTATTCATAGTTAATCATTGCACAGTGTCTTCCTGATTCTGCTCACTGTATTTGATGTCAGTTCATGTGTTTCCAGGTTTTTCTGAAATCTGCCTACTTATTTCTTATGGCAGAAGATAGTATTCCATTACAACTTGTTCAACCATTCCTCAAATGATGGATATCACTTCAATTTCTGTTTCTTTGCCATCACAAATAAGTGTTGCTATGAATATATTTTTCCTTTTTTTAATGATCTCTTTGGGATACAGATCTTATAGTAATATTGCTAGATCAAAAAGTATACACAGTTTGATTATGTATTTGGGCATAGTTTGTGTACATTTCTCAAGGAATCTTATGTGATAATGTATACATGGAAATTTCCTTATTGAAGGAAATTCTTTAAGGCTGCATTTCTTCTGAGTTAAATGTTTTTTTGGTACAATTTTTGGTAAAATCCTTTTAGCATATATGTAAGTGATTCTCATACTATGTACAAATTTGAAAGTAAGTACATGAATAGATAGCTATTGATGGTTTTCCAGCTGTTGTTTTAGATATTGCTGTTGTCAATTTTTTAAAAATTTGAATCTTAACTAAGATACTTTAGAAAATGATTCTTTGAACATTATGGTGCCATCATCTCTGCCCCCCATAATTAATTTCTCAGTATGTACTTAGTAACATTTAACTACTTTTGCCAACTTCATCTTATGGTAAGATCATAGGTTTAAAGCTGGAAGGGACTTTAAAGGTCCATTGAATCCAAAACTCTCAATTTATATATCTGGAAATTGGAATCCAAAGAGGTTAAGAAAGTTGCCCATTGTAACACATAACTGAGTTAAGGTGTACTTCTTTTTCCACTGGTAATGAAAACAAATCATTAACATACATTGATAGATCTCTTCTATTTTCTGTTTATTTGTTTTTCTGAGAATTTCATTTAATTCTTGGGATATGTATTGATTCTCTCATTCGTTGAGTTTCTGTAAACTAGTCGTTTTAGCTGCATTTTAAGACATGAGTGCTTATCATCTTCCACTATCTTCTAAAGATTTTACAAATAAGATTATATTCTAAACCCCCGTTCTTCTTGACTTCTGTTTCTTACAACATCATAAGTAGTTCAGGTACTTGCCAGCAGAGGCAGTTTATGGACTCTTTTGACCTCCTTGTTTTGAACAGTATATTTTATACCAAATAAACTGTAAGAAATAGTCGTAATCAAATTCAGTATATCTTTTCCCTTTTATCATTTTTTCAGTAGCATTGTCTTGTTTGAATATATCAGGTAAAAACTATTATTAGTATTTTCAGTGCCTTCTCATCCTTATTCTTTTAATTTGGCATTGGTTTTTTAGACTAGTTGATGGGCAGAATTTGAGAAAACAACTGATTCAGATGTGATTTTTTTTTTACCAATAATCATTTCTTATCAAGATATAGCTAGTATCTCTAGCTTTTATTTTTCATACTTTATCTCATAGAATCAATAAATCTTATATTCATAATACAGCAACACTAGGTTTCTGAGTAGCTTATGTTTTTAATCTTATTTATCCAAACTTTAGCATATTTCCTAATACATTTTTTCACTATCTTTCCTTATGCTTCTTTTTGTGTTAAAAATCACCAAATATAATAGTACATGTTATTGCTGATGTTCTAGTCATGTCATTGGTGGAATTTCTCAACTTTTTCATTTTCTGTAACATGTTGATGCTGTAACCATCTTTGTAATAGCTTTTTTGCTTATACTTTATGCATTTCATGGGGAAGAGAAACAAGTGAAAAAGATTCTTTAGGTGTCCTATCAACTTTGCCAATAGCATTGTTTTGCTTCTCTAAAAAGAATTTGTGAGGTACATTTTCACTTATTTGAAGCTTGCATTTATCCTCTGGTTTCTTTTATTCATGAGATGATCAATAATATGTTTGGCTTATTTCAGTGGTGCCTCACATTTTTAATCATTGATTAAAGATGTAGTTTACAGTACCTATAATTAAGGTAATACTTATAAACTAAGTAAAAAAACTAAGTCTTATTTTCTTGCCTACTTTTCTACTACTATGGTACCTTCACTATGTTAGAAAAGGACTGAATTCAGAGAGGCATTCTGAATTTTTCATTGTTTGATGGTTTGCTAAAAATATAGACTGATCTTTTGAACTATGAACTTATGATGAACCTTTCCCTCTTGGTCCTGTGCAACAGACTCGGTCTGTCACTAGGACTGTACATGAGACTTTTCTAGTCTGCATAAAATCTTGTAGACTTCCCACTGTACTGGTAGAGTTTCTGAGAATTCAGCATCAGTTTTCCAAAATGGTGAAAGTTAGAATAGGACTTACTAGAGGACAAGAATTACATTGGACTTATTTTTTGTTAAAAGAAACTTGAATGGCAATTTTTCTTATCTCCTTCCACTCTCTTTTTTGGTCATAATTTTGCTTTCCTTACTATAAGTACACTTTACTTTAGAAAGGAAGAAGTGGAAACCTTGAAGATTGAATAGGAAAAAAGAACATTGGAAATCAATTTGTTCTTTCTTAGAATTAGATGTATAGAGCTAAAGTTACAAATAACAATCCCAAACTTTGTCCCTTCCTCTTAAGCATTGAGAATGAGAGGCTAAGAGACTAGTTAAATGACTTTGATTTGCAAAATCTGTGGTTAGCAAAACTGCATCCATTTGATTAAAATTAACTCTTGAGACCTGAGACAGTCAGATGAACAATGGCATATAGTGTCAGTGTTCATGCTGTCAAGAAAGTCAATTTCACTTTGATATGTAAAGTGTTAATTGTTACCATATTACAGATCAAAAAAAGTTTGCTTATTTTTAAACTAAAAGTAGTATGAGAAGCTTGAAATCATTTGGGAATGGAGGTAGAGGGAAGGCATGAATTGAAGTTAAGTTATTTTGATTCCAGTATAGGAAGCACCAAAAAAAAAAAATTAGGAGGCTTTAGGAACATTCCTTCTAGTTGTAAAAATGTATTACAGTTGTATTGCTTTAAGCAAACTAGTACATGGTATGTTCTATTTTTGGTGGGGGGCTGAGGCAGTTGGGGTTGTCACTTGCCCAGGTCACACAGCTAGTAAGTGTTAAGTATCCGAGGCTATATTTGAACTCAGGTCCTCCTGATTCCAATGCCAGTGCTCTATCCACTGTACCATCTAAATGACTCAAGTATATAATATGTGAAAATTCAAATTTACTTCCCTTTCCCTTTCTCAAAAAATTGTCAGTAGATGCTTGCTTCTGAAAGTCTTTGTTTTACAAAAAGATCCACCATAATATTCCTGGAAATTTATTAGGAATCAAATATTTAAAATATTGATTTTGTATATAACTCTTTAGGAATGTTACAATACTTAAAATAAGATGTACCTTTACTGATAAGACTAATTCCACTTTGCATTTTAATGCATTTAACTTTTACAAAGCTTTTATGTCATTTCATTTTTCTTATTCCAACAGTTCTGTTAAGGTAGAAGGTAAGGTACTCTTTTTGTAGATGAAAATATACAGAGTAGAGTACAGAAAACAATTTAAGTACGTGATATATGTATATAACTTTTCTTCTGGAAGAAATATAGTAATAATTGTTTTTTTTTTTACCATCTATAACCTTCCAGTCAAGGACAGAGATAAAACACCAACATAAATAACTGTAATAAAATAGTATTGCATGCTACTTATAATCAGTGGTATTATAAGACAAAATGTGAAGAAACTATTGAAATCTATCTTACCCTGTAGGACAGTAGGAAGAGAAAGGGATAGGAAAAGGGGGAAGGATGAGAGAAGAGGTGGTAAATTGGGAGAGTGGGTATCTCACTATTGATTGGAGAAATACAAATTAAAACAATTTTGAAGTACTACTTTATATCTATTAGATTGGCTAATAGATCAGAAAAAGAAAATGACAAATATTGGAGGGAATGTGGGGGGAAATGAAACCTTAATGCATCATTGGTGGAATTGCAAACTGAACTATTCTGTGGGACTGTGCCCAAAGAGTTAGAAAACCATGAATACCCTTTGACCTGGCAATACCACTACTGAGTATGTATCTCAAAAAAGATTAAAAAAAAAAGGAATAGGACCTATATGTAGGAAAATATTTATAACAGCCCATTAAATGGGGATTGGCTGAACAAATTGTGGTACATGATTATAATGGAATACCGTTGTGCTTTAAGAAATGAGCAGTTTGCTCTCAGAAAAGCCTGAAAAGAGTTTCATGAGATCATGCAAAGTGAAATGTATTCAGAACAAAATCATGGCAATATTGTAAAAGGGTCAATTGTGAATGGCTTGCCTCTTCCCTGCAATACAATGTTCCAAGACAGTTCTGAAGAACTTACAATGAAAAAATACTATCCGCTACCAGAGAAAGAACTGATTGCATCTGAATACAGATTGAAACATACTTTTTTTCTTGAGGTGTTTTTTTAGGGGGTGGGAGTTAGGGTTCTCTGTTTTCTTTAACAATATTTTATGGAAAATGTTTTGCATGACATCACTTGTGCCTTTTCAATGGAGGTGGGTGGGAAGGGAGAGAATCTGGAACTCAAAATTTTAAAAACAAATGTCAAAAAATTGTTTTACTTGTAACTGGAGAAAAATAAAATACTAAATAATGGGGAGCAAGAAAAATATTCTTTCTAAAAGATGCTATCCAAGCTTTGAAAAATAAAATTGTTAACTAATTTAGAAGAATTCAGAGAAGTGTTCTTAAAGGAAAATGCATTTGAATGATTTGGGAGAGGCTATTCAGACATAAGGCATATTTGAGCAAAAGGCATGTGATGTGAAAGCGTAATTTGTTTTTGGTGAGTTTAAAATTGTCCACAGCTGGAAGTTGAAGAAATATAAGAGAACTGAAAATAGAGCTCCAGAAAAATGTGTGCTTCACTTATTAAGTTAAACGGACCAAGGATTTTGAGCTTTCCTAGGGAGGTGATAGCAAGTTAATAACAATTTTTGAAAAATATATAAAATCAAATCTGTGTTTAGATTATTCTGCCAAAAGTATCTTCCCACTGGCTTGGAGGCTACAGGACTGATAGGGGTCCTTGGCAATTCTTCTGGCTGTATGCTAATGAAAATTTGTAATAGAGAGATTACAGTAGTCTCTAGAAAGATCTTGTGAAGATGAAACCAATGGGATCTAATAATTAACTGTATGAGCTTTATGGTAGAAGAAAGATTCGAGGTTACAAAGTTGGAAGACCAGATAAAAGATGATAACCATGTACAGAAATTTGAGGCAAAAGAATGAACAGATTTGTAGAGGAAAATAATAGCTACAATTTTAGACATTGAGTTGAAAATACAAATTTGGAGATCAAAAGAAGAAGGAACTGTAAATAAAAATTTGAAGGTTATCTTTATAGAGATGGTAGGGAAATATTTTCAAGAGAAAAATAGACTAGAAACTTGATGACAGACCCTAATAAACATAATACCCTTGTTAAGAAATCTGGAAAAAGATAAGAAGCTAGAGAAGTAGGATTTATTGAAAAATAACTAGAAAAATGTAGTATCTTTGCAACTAAGAGTTAAAAGTTTCGAAGTTTGTATTCAGAAGATAAAACTCCAGAATTCTAACCAAGAAATAAAGTTTAAGAGAATGTGAACTCATTAATACATGACTGAAATGGAATGGACAATGAATTTGTTGGAATCAAGGAAAATCAGGATTTTTGTGGTCAGGCTATCAAGATTGTCAGCATTATTTCTAAATCCCCAAGGATGATGACAGAGAATGGAATATAGAGCAAGACCACTGGCCATATATTAAAATCATTTTGAAAGTGTTGAAATACATTATGAAAGAAAGTACTCCCGTATTTGGCTTTTAAAGCCCTTTATAATCCAGCTCCCATCTTGCTAGGCAATTTAAAAATTACTCTCCTCCCTGCACTTTATGCAACAGTCCAAGTGGCCTACTTGACTGTTGCCCAAATGTGTCATTTTATTTTCCAATTCCACACCTATGTGAAGGCTATTCCTCTTGACTAGAATGTTCTCTCTCTTCATCATCTTGGAATTCCTAACTCCTTACAAAGCTCACTTTAAATTATACTTTCTTCAAAGAATTTCATCCCCTCCTACATCCTCAGTTGCTTTGTATTTATTTCTGTGTGAACATTTTGGTGTGTCCTCCCTTCCCTCTCCACTCCCCCCTCCCCACTCTGTAGAATATAAGCTCCTTTAGAGTGATGACTGACTGACTTTTGTATTTGTAACCTCTCCACTGAAGCAATGTACCTGACACATAGGAGGGGAAAGGGAAGAAGCTTTTAAATAGTGCCTGCTATATGCCTGCCTTCTGATCCTCAAAATAGCCCTAATGGTAGAATACCTGGAAAGTACTGCTGTTATTTTCATTTAACAGTTGAAGAAACTGAGCCAAATAGAGATTTAAATGTGACTTTGCTCAGTCTCACATTATATTGTCTGAGACTGAATTTAAATTTAGATCTTCCTAACCTCTAGGTCCAGCTTTATATCCACTTTACTATCTTATGAAATGCTAGTTGAAACCTTTAAGGGTATGTAGAGTTTGTTCATGGTAGAATGAGAATTCCAAAGGACACAAGGGAATGGACCAAGTAGTGGGTAAATAGGATTTCAGTGGACCTGGGGAGAAAGTAGAGTACTTAGAATAAAAATGATGCTTTTTGGAAAAATTACTATAGGCATGCCATTTGCTCCTCCAAGTAGATTACCAGATATGGAAAACTAGTACAGTTAGAGGTAGATTAGTGTTCTATGCTATTTCCATGTAGGAATTTGAAAATATTCATGTTACAGAATTAGCATGTGCTTTGCCTCTGTATATTTTCTTCCCAAAGTGTTCTTTGATTCTTCTTTGAAATAGTTAAGCTTCTGAGTCAAGGAAAATGAAAAAGATTTCTTGCTAGGGGTTACTTTCCTCAGACATCCTTTGGTTCCTATAGGGCAAATAACGTGGTATTGTGGAAAGAATACTGGATCACCGGTGTTGGGAGAGACCTTAGTTCAAATTTCAGGCATTTATTTGTTTTGTGAATCTGGGTAAGTCATTTAATTTAGGAGCCTTAGATCTATATTTATAAAATGAAGGTAATAATACCTTAATTTACATACCTTATACAGCTTTGGTGAGAATCATGTGATATAAAGTATGAAAACTTTAAAACCCTACATAGATGAGTTATTTTTTTATTGATAAAGCTGAGCTTTTAAGATAGAGGACCTGATAGAGATAAGGTTTTCTGAGGTGAAGATTTAATCAGTCCTTTCTGTTCTAACATTTCTAATTCCTGAAGTTGTTTAAGGAGTAAAGATAATTTCTGTCTAAGAGGTATTTGAAATTTGATTCTGACCATCAGGTATTAGGTATTCTCAGGCAACTTGTTTTTAGCAAAATATTTTGAAATACCTAACAATATAAAAATGGAAGTTAGAAGCACAAATATGCATCTCATGTTAATCTGTTCTTTGAGTGATTCCACATAAAAAGGTGGGAAATGAAAGAAGAATTCATTTTTTAATTTTAAAGATGAGTCAACCTTCTCTTGCTTGGGGGGGGGGGGGAAATAAGGAAGGGAAGGGATTTCCAAACTGAGTACATCAGAGAAAATCCTTGCCTAATAATATTCCTTGAAATATAAATAAGTGGGCCTTTAATAAAGGTACTTATTTTAATATTTCAAGGTGCCTAGATGAGGATGTTTCTCAAAATGAATCTTTCCCCCTATCTTCACCACCCCACCACCACCACCAGTACAGCTTGCCAGCCTTCTCTTTATTTTAGTAAGTGGCAATTGGGAGGTGAGATAGCGGGAAAATTTTAATCTTGATGATAAGCCCTAATTCAGCTGAGATGGTCCTTGAAGCTGCCAGGTCTTGTGCTGTGCTTTGCGGTTATGATAATTAATAATGCAAATAGTGAAGATATGCAGAGGAAATGTCTTTTCTATCCAAATTTTGCCTCAGGTTTTATAGACCACATAAATACAATATATGCAAACACAAATTATATAACTCCACTTTAAAGCAGTTTTTCATGTCATCACTATTTGTAATCTCTCTTCTTTTTATAGGAAAAGAATATTCTTTTAACAAGAATAAATAACTGGAAGGAAAAGATTTACTATTCATATATTAGGATGAAATTTTGATCAGAAGAGGTAAGAATGAAATATTTCTCTTGAACATAGTTTATATAAAAATGGTTTTCAGGGTATTATTTTCTCATGCTCTTAATTTTTAAAATTAATTTTGTCTTTAAAATTATCAATTAAAAATTTTCTGCCCTTTAGAAGTAAATTGTTTATAAATTTGTAGAGATGAAAGAATGTCTTTTCTGGTAATCCTGGGATCTGTTCATATACACTACAGAGTTGAAAAAGGGGTAATGCGTAATTTGTTTTTTAATAAAATGTAAATTAAAAATTCTTAAGGATGCTAATGTTAGAAGACACTCAGTTTTGAACTTTTACTAAAGATTTACTGTGTCTGTTATATGAGATTAGGGTAAATATTTTTGTATTTTTACAGTATTTAAGAGCACTCAAAGAAATGATTTTCTGGTGGCATTTGGTTAAATTGAGCTCAAGACTCAGTGCTCTTTTTTTTAGTGTTTATTTTATATCTATTGATCATATTTCTTTTATATAACAAATATTTGAAAACAAGATGTTTTAAAGCTAATTTTCTATCCCATGTCTCATTACTTTTTTTTTCTTTATTAACTAGTGCTATTTCTAGCTTTATCTTCTATATATAAAATTTAAAATGACTGAAGTCCAAGCAATGGTAGAATTCTCTGTGGAGCTACACAAGTTCTACAATGTTGATTTGTTTCAGAGAGGGTATGTATTAATTTAATGCTTATAAAATTATTTAAATTTCATAACTTTCATTTCTAGAATAATTTACTTTTTGATGTGCACATTAATAAATATTTTAGTGAATTTTGATTTTTTAAGTATAAAATTGTTCATATAATATATTTGAGTAGCTTAAAATGTTTCTAAGTATTTCAGATAATTAGAGTGGAACATAACTATGAAAAAACCACCCCTGCCTTCCACAAATTCACTGATTAATTGGGGAAATAAGACATAGACATGAAATAAGTAACGATAAATAAATAAAATTTCAGAACTGAGTTAAGAAAGTTGTGAACTGGGAGAGCCACAAAATTTATTTTAGAGCAGGTATGATTTGGATATGCAGAGTTGAACACGAAAAGCCTTCAAGTAAAAGTCAAGGCAAAAATGAGCAAAGTTTAAGATTGGGAATTAGCGTGATGTATTTAATAATCAGTATGATTTGTTTTGATAATTAGTATGATTAGTTTTGATGGATAATAAGGAGACATTACTTCGCTAAAATATAGGATTCTTGTGAAGATTTCCAGAAATAAAATTGGAAAAGTTGAATTATGGCCAGTCTATAGAGGGCCTTAAATATTTGGTTAAGGCATTTGTACTTGATATTATTGCAAAGCCATTGCAGGTTCATTAATAAAGGAATAATATCCTAATTCAGGATAGGATTCAGTCTCTTTGAAATATCTATCAATTTCTCCTAATTCTTCCCTCCCTCCCATGCCATCCCTTCAAATATATGAAAATAGCTATTTACGAGAGCACCAAATTTGATTTTTTTTTTTTTGATAGTTGAAAGGGATCTTAGTGAGGTCCTACTCTAGCATATGCCTAAAAAGGTAATATATTCTTTCTAAATTTTTTCATTCCTAGTTCCTTCAGCTTATCTTTCTATGTATAATCTTGAGATTTTTTTTGGTCATTATGTTTGCCCTTTTGAATTTTATCAGTATTGTCTTAAAATATATTGTCCAGAATTGAACATATACTCCCAGTGCATTCTGGCCAGGACTACTTCCCCTTGACCTGGATACTGGGCCTCTCTTTATCTAGAATGCAGGTGTCTAGTTTTTTTGGCCATCTCATGGTTTCTTCATACTGCTTGAAATCTAGACATATTGATTTTGCAGGCTACTACACCTCCCATATCCTTTTTAGATGAACTGCTTTCTACTTTACCTTTCCTGTGTTGTATTTAGGGAATTGAGCTTGTAAACTCAAGTGTAAAACTATATTTAATCCCTGTTAAGTTTCATTGTATTGAATTTGGCTTAGTATTCTGACTTTCCACAATCTTTTTTGAAGATAATGGTATTAGAGCAAGGATGCTCTACTTGTAGTTTTATCTTTCTCCATGTCTCCCTTTTTAGTAGTCTTAAATATAGTGTAAACAATTGTTACATTCACTTTTTTCTTTTTACTACAATTTGGTTTCTCATTTCGTCATTCACTGAGTATTTGAGAGACTTAAATTCTCAGCTCCATAAAGATAGACTGTCATATTCATCTTTGTATATTTTGTAACATTAAGTAGTTTTTTTATCCATAAATCAACAATCATTTATTAAGCATCTATACTGTGGATATAAAGAAAAAGATGAAGCAGCTTTTGCTTTTTAGGGGATAATAAATACTTATTGAAGGGAATTAATGTCTGTAATTATTATTCATTATATCTTACCATGCTGCCTTTTTTCTTCATTTCTTCCTGAAATCTGGTAGCTAACTGGGGAAAGCTATCATTGCTTAAAGATATGAATGTACTATTGCATATTCAATAAACATTAGTGGTTTCATATTACTTCTAGTATTGAATACAAACATTTATCACTTAAAGCTTTTCTGAACTATTCATAAAATATATTTTTCTTCACTTAATGTACTTTTTGTTCTAGTCAAACTAGACTTCTCGCAAATGTTCCTCATCTACAATACTCCATCTCTTATCTCTGAGCCTTTGCCCTGGCCGAACCCCTTGTGTCCTCACTTCTGTTTTGTTGAATACTTTGATTCAAAGCTCAGGTGAAGCATCATCTTCTACATTAATTTGTATTTACTTTTATATGTGCATGTTATTTTTCCTTTAATAAAACAATTTCCTTAGAAAGCAAAGTCAGTTTTATTTTTGGTTTTGTATCCTCATTGTATCCACATTGATCTTTGTGCTTTGCAATTATCTAGATGTCCGTCTTTAGTAGTGGTACAGTTTTAATGTTTTGTTTAAGTTTCTTAAATTGTTTTTAAATAATCATTGCTTTTAATTGACATTTGAAATGTCACTAATCACCTATTCATATGATGAAGTAGGGTTAATTGTTCTGTGTTTTTCCAGTTATTTCCTGATATTTAAAAAAAATCACAGAATACAAAGGAAAAAATTTCTAAATCTCAAGAAACTAAGTATTCTGATCTAGTCTTCTCTTTAATTTTTTTTTTAAAAATAGCATCACAAAATAGAATGTAAAATACCATTGCTTAATCCACTATCTTGCACATAGTAAGCACTTAAATGTGTGGTGAGTTCAAGCTATATTTGTTAAAAAGTCAAATAAAAATGGAATTCAATACATCCTTTTTTGTCTGTGTGGTTCAGTGCAATCCCCTGTGTCTTCTCATTTTGGGTTTAATTAACATTGTAATAGTAATAGTTAAGTTCCACTTGAAAAAGGCACAACAATTAGAAGGTACCAAAGCTTGATATAGGTACAGATATTTATCTTGTGGACAATAAAAAGAATGTAGTACATTTAAAAGTGAGGCTTACCTGTATTGATATAATTCATATTAAAATCTTCTGTTTCAGTAATAGATATATAATGTAATTGTCTTAGAAAAAGATTGACCTATAAATAGGAAGGAATGTAGTAGAGCATCTGGTTTAGATGAGAGTAATCCAAAACTACATGAAGACAGATGAACAAGATTGTTTTAAGGAAATGCTTCTGTAACCAAATGTTAGCTTTCATCATCTGTCTTATTTACTCCTTTGTCATTAATGTTAAACAATAATTTATTTTGAGAAAAGAAAAAACCTTAATCCTCTTTTCTTTGAGAATATTGCATATTTCTAGTTTCTGTATATTACAGTTGATAAATAATTATTGTTATATTTGTTTCCCTTTCTTATATAAGGAGCCAAATAGATGTTAAGAAATCAGCAATGTGAAACTAATGCAAAAAAGATTTTTAAACTATAAAAATGTAAAATAATGATTTGAAAACATTATAGAGTCATTCTGGGACATGTTTATAATAGGCTAATGATCATAATAAATTAAAGATAATTTAAGGTGTTGTTATAGTAGAAGGAACTGATTACAGGATGGTAGGAATATGACATAGAAATGAGCCAGAATCTATTTTCAGATTTCCTGTGTCCAAAAAAAATCACTTCATAATTGGGGCATATCCAAATATAATATTTCCCCACTGATGTTATTCAGAATATCTCCATGTCAAGAAGACTACAGTTACTTTAGTTCTTAAAATATATGAAGATATGATTATATTAAGCAGCTGTTTTCTGTTTTAAGACTTGAGATGATAATTAAATTAGACCTTTAGCAGTTTTATGTAGACTTGAAATTGAGAAAACCTTTTGAAGTTTTTACATTAAATTACTAAGGAAAGAAGGTATAGTAGAAGAACACTAGATTAGTAATGATAATAACATTTGCATAGCACTTTAAGGTTTGCAGAGTACTTTATAGATAATAACTTTGGGGGGTAGTTGCTATTTTCCTCAACTCACAAATGAACAAACTTAGTTAAAATGAGGGTAAATGACTTGTTCAAAGTCCATTAAGCTAATAAGTGAGACTGGATCTAAACTCAGATCTTCATGACTTCAAATCCAATTCTTTATCATTTTACTACCTTATCTGCTTCAGGATGTTCATGTCAGGCATCTTTGAGTGTACTTTTTTATATTTATGTTAGTGCCAACTAATGTTTTTCTTCAATCATTTTTAGTCAAGTCTGACTCTTTTTAATCCTATTTGGGGTTTTCTAAGCAAAGATACTAGAGTAGTTTGCCATTTCCTTCTTCAGTTCATTTTATAGATGAGGAAACTGAGGCAAACAGGATTAAATAATTTGCTCAGAGTCACTCAGCCTAGTGTCTGAGGCCAGATTTGGACTCAAAAAGATGATTCTACCTGACTCCAAGCCTGGTTTGCTCTCTATCCACTGTACCATTTAGCTAACCTAAGTAATAAATAGATATACATAAAATTCAGTTTGAGCTTTAACCTTTTAAAGGCATGTGGCAAAATTGGAGGGGAAGAAGGACTATTGAACCCCTCAGAAATATGATGTAGATTTGAGTAGTTTTCCATGTTCTGAGGATTGATCATGAACCTTAGGTGCCATTAAGGAAGAGACTATCCAGTAAAATAATCTAGAGAGAAAAGATAAACTCCAAGTAAGATTTTTAGGGGATACCTACAGTGTCCTGACTTTCCCTCCAGAGCAGTCTGAGTCTAATGGCAAGAAGATGTAGATCAAGATGGCTGGAGATGGCCTTGGATGAAATGGGAGACTTGACCTTTTTAAACTAAGGTTTTTCAACAGGTCTCAGTTTGAGTCCGAACCCATTCAGTGATTAAGGCTAAGTAGTTATTGAGGCAAAGAATCTCCTCTTTCACCTTCTCAAAAAAAAAAATTTTAATAAGTAAATCTGGGAAGGGAAGATCCTCAGGGTTTCTGACCAGAACAGGAATGGTTGTTATTTACATTCAATATGAGTCAATTAGGATTCAAAAGATTAAATGGGACTTGACCTAGGATCCCATTGGTGGTCATGAGAATCAGATTGATTTTGGTTTCTGGCTTGGTGCTTAAGAAAGAAATCTAGCCAGTAAACCTGATGGTTAACTGAACAAAGATCCAGCAACGGAAACTAAAAAGGAATAATTAGGAGGAAAACCAGGATAGAATAGTAACACAAAAATCTAAAGAAAAGTTTATGAACTAAAAGAGGGTGATCAATGTGTCGCAGGCTACAGAAAGTTGAAAAAGAATAAAGATTAAGAAAAAGCTATTGGATTTGGCAAGTAAGTCATCATTGGCAATTTTGAAGTGAGCAGATTGTTGAGAGTTTAGAAGAGATTGAGAGGAATGTAAGTTTTCCTGTTGTGAGATGGCTTTCTCAAGGAGTTTAGCCACAAAGGAGATATGGCAGGATAACCAGTGGAGATAAGTAAGAACAAGGATAAAATATTTTATACACTTAAAGAACTACAATAAATATTAGTTATTATTGTTGTTTTTATTGTAGTAAAACCTCATGACCAGACAATCAATATAAATTATCTCATTAGAAGGCTCCTAGAAATATTTCTGCGTATTATGAAATATTGAACAAGAAACTGAAGACATTAGGGTGATATAAGTAGTTTCATCATTGCTGCTAATTGAACTTGAAAAAAAAGAAGCAGATTTCCTAAATGAATATCTAAGATGTCTGAGGACATAATCTGAATTTCTGGAGCTAACCTTAAGATATATGGATGGTCTCTTACTAGGTAATAGAATGTATGTCATTTTGTTGTTCAGTTGTATCCAGCTCTTCATGACCTCATTTGGGGTTTTCTTGGCAGAGATACTGTAGTGGTTTGTCATTTCCTTTTCCAGCTCATTTTACTGATGAGGAATCTGTGATTTGTGTAGGGTCAGAGATAGTAAGTATACAAAGTTGGATTTGAACTCAAAGCCTAGAGCTCTATCCATTTCCCTAACGTATGCCATAAGGATCAATAAAAATATTTACCTATTGAACAAATCAAGAAGGCTTTAAATTGAAAACAGAGTACTGACATTCATAATGAGACCAAACTAGCAATGGATGACAACAAAAAGGCATTTGTATTTGTATTATTGGGCAAAGATCAGAGAAGGGTTGAGAACCAGGTTGAAGAAAACATGCAAAGAGGAAAGAGGCAGAACTATTCAATTCCATTTTGCTTGTTTGTTTTTAATACCTGGAAGAATGATCTTCAGACTGAGAAGGATTAAGCAAAAATGGTTATTAGGGAATTGAACCCAAGTTAAAATAATATTCAAGAAACATTTGTTAAGCACCTACTGGATATAGATCACTGTTCTTGGCATTTGAGAGAATTCAAAGCTTAAATAAGACATGGTCTTTATGTGGGATGAGGTGCTAGACCCCCTTATCCAAATTTACTACTTGGAGGCAACTTCAGATACAAACAGGAAGCATTCGGTCCTTGTAAGGAGAGGTCCCAGCACACCAGCTAAGCAGACTCAGAGCCTTTCAGCTTTCATCCCCCAGCATGGTGTGTGATGGTAAGCTGGAAATGATGAATTGATTAAATAGCAAAAGACCTGATTTCATTGGATGGACTGAAAAGGAAATAATGCCTTGACCAATGGTCTGCAATGCTGTCTACTTCCTATGAGTCATATAACTTCCTGAGATTTAGGCTTAGGGTCTGACCTTTTGTGTACTATAAGCCTTCTGAGAAGAGGATCTCTGGACTTCCTGAAGCTTAGGCCTTGGGTCTGACTCATTCCATCTCATAGACTCTTTGGGAAATCTTCACCTGGTCCCATTAATCTTGATCTTCAAAAGTACTTGTAATTTAATGAAATGTGAAACGCAAATGCAGTTAACTATGTTAGATAACAATACACCGTAAATGCTTCATTTATGGTCTTGAGGCTCTTTTGCCTCATCATGGCATGGGCATGACCCAGAATTTTTAAAGGCTGTACTGTCAGGATTCAAGTTTTGATAAAACCACTTTATCTGGAGAGGTTTCATTTATGTGCTCTGTGACAAATTGTATAGTTTTCATCTGAAAAATAACCTAAATTCCAAGAGCTTCACCAGCAGGTTCATTAAAACAAAAGAAGAAAATTAAAGATAAAAACTGTGATTGAGAGCCAACAATTTATCCCTGTTCCCAGGGATACTGGGTACAACATGATAGTTTCTTTAGGAAACCCCCCCAGCAGCAGGAAAGTAATACACTATAATTTCAATAAAGTGGATACAAAAGCAAAAATATATGTGTGTGTATATATATATATAAACCCATCAAATTGATAAAGATAATGAAAAAGGGAAATGGCAGTTATTAGAAGGACTACAGGAAAACAGATGCTCTTAATTATATGCTTGCTTATTCACTCAGGCTTTTTTCCTACCCTCTAGTTTACCTGCTTTATTCTACATTCTTTGAATTAAAATTTTTAATTTCTCTTATCTTTACCTATTTTTCCTCTCTCAACCTTTCTTTTTACTCTGACTTCTTATTTTAAATAATTGCTCTTAATTGTGCTCTTGCCAAGAACTTTTCTTTTTCTTTGTCCTCATTTCTTTACTTTCCTTCCTGTCTGTTGTGAATTGTTTTCTAATTATCGAATTATACTTGTTTCTTCATTCCCTTTGTTTTTCAGTTTAATGGGTAAAGCTTTCTGTTTCATTTCTGTTACTGTCTTTATAGATCTTACTCTCCCCTCCAGACTTTCTGTTGTCTTTTTATCTTAAACTGTCTTTCAACCTTTAGAATATTTTTTCATTAAAGAAGTATTGCCAAGTAGATATTCTATATCTTCTATCACATATTACATGGTAGAAATTACTCCGACCCAGACCTTAAAGGGATCCTATCTCCATCCCTTACCATACTATCATCTCTTAATCCTGTGTTTTTACTGCCATTCTAGGTATTGCTTTCCCTTAAGATGTCCTTCTTTTGGGATGGAATCCTTTTTCTGGGAGAGACTGCTTTTTTTTTTTTTTTTTTTTTAAATTGATGCAGTTTCTTCCTGGATGAAGCTCCCCATCTCTACCTAAAAAGGCCCACTTCCTCTTCCATGCCATTGTTCTTAGTGATACCCTTTTCCTTTCCTATTTTATGCTACTGTCCTTCACCTCTCTTTTTTCTTCCAGTTCTGTGCATTTATACTGTTCTTCTATAATTCCCACTCTTTGAGAGACTAGAGGAATTTTTATCCTTTCCTTATTCACCTGTGACTTTTGGAAAGGTATCAACTGCTTCCTACATCAGTCTTTAATTTCTCATTCTCTTATTCTCTCCCACAAATATATTGTCTCATTTATAGAGATTAAGGGTTTAATCCAGGTGTGGGACAGTAGTGACCACAAAAGCAGTCAGAGACTCATAAGAGTAAGAAAGCAAAACAGAGGTTTATTACAATCTCACTAGGAGGAGTATCTCCCATATGACAAGGTAAATTTGTCAGTAAAGAAATGCAAAGTAAAACTGAAAAATACAAGAATAAATACCCTGAATACAGAAGCCCCCACCTTTACTTGACCTTTTCTCCCATTGTTTGAAGGAGTCTGGATTTATATTCCAATAGGATTGCAATTGGGAAGATCTAACCCAGAAATAAAAGAATACAAATCAATAATAATAAGCTTTAATTTAAATTTCCCTAGAGAACTGTAATATAAGCAGATATTCTCAGATAAGAGAATTCAAAGCCTTAATCATCTTTAAAAGAAGTATGTAAGTGTTAATTAAGAGGTGGTAAAACATCTTCAACTTTTAGCTATAGCTCTCGTTGTTACTATAAAGTCTCAAGTCACAATTAAAGTATAGTTTAAGGCTATATTCCCTTGAGAATGTCTTTACTCAATTAATTCCACACAATCCATAAAAAAGTACACTAACTTCCTATTTTGATTCTCCTGATTGTTTAAGTTGCTATTAAATCTTTAGCTCCTTAAATCTTTTTTCCCTAGATGGCCCTTTGACCTTTTTCTTTTGACCTATTGGTCAGTCTTTTTCTTAAAATTGTAGACTTAGAAGCATGAGAAAATTGTTAAATTATTTTCTCAACAAATTATTCATTATTCACCTACTTATTTGGAGTGTTTGCAAGTCAAGTAATGTATTCACGTCTGTTTTAGTTTTTTAGGAATGTCTTAAATGCTTCCTGAGTTGAAAGTCAAACTTTTTTCACTGATAAATATTAGGAGCATCTTTGTATCTTTGTAATACATATTATTTGTGTTATACATATATGTATATATATCATCTAATATATATATATTATATAGTGTTTTATTCTCTACTTTCTTTTGATTAAAAAATAATTCTGTGTTGTTTAAATTGCCTTTCCTTTATATCTGAAGATTTTCTCCATGCTGCATATAAAATTTTTTATTTAACAACAAATAGTTTGAAGCATGGTTTTTTCTTGGGAATGATGCATGGATCTGATCAATGCTTCGTCCTTTACTTAAAAGTTCTGGGTAGTTTTCCTTGTTATTTGCTACAGTTTGGTATCTAGGTTTTTTGTTTGCCATATACTTCTGGGAGATCTTAAGTTATCTCTGTGTATTCTGTCTTTAAAATCAGTTGCTTTGACTTAAGAGAAATAATATTTTCTCTAGGTTACAAGACCAGCAAGATGAAGGGCTAGAAATTCTAGTAATTCTAAGAATTCTAGTAATTCTAAAAAAGAAGAATTATGAACTTAAGGGAGAGCAATGAGCTGAATCCTCAGGATAAAAAAGCAAGAAGCTCAATGAATTAACAGTGGAGAACACTAATCCATAATATGCTCACTTAGTATTGCTGCCTCACAAGTTTCTCTGCTTTGGCACAAAGTAGCCTACCAATTTGTGCCTTAGGACCCACCTAGAGATTTCCTTGTTACTTCAGAGTATCTGCCAAAGCTCCCGCCTTTCTCTTTCCCTCAATGAATGGTTATAAAATGCACAAACATCTACACTGCTTACCCATGTGAAGAGGAAAAATCAAACTTCCTTTTACCTGTAGTAGCACCTAGGTTAGAGAACCCCAAGGTGACTTTGTCTAGAATCTCCATATCTCCCTCCTCAAATCCCAGAAAAAGCAACAAATGCTGATTATACCCAATCAGAGAGCTAAAGAATTGAAGGAAATTAAGGGAAATGTCTGTGTGTTGTAGTGGGCCTAAAATAAAACAGTCTGAAATCCAGTTAAGGCCATTCCAATCTCCAAAGCTTACCTAAGCTTTACTGAGGTCAGTGAAAAAATAAATTTCTTGGTGTGGGCAGAAGTTAAGACAACAGTGCTATTCAGGCTTTAGGGAATACCTTAACTTCAGAGACCAGTGAGTGATAGGGAGATATAAGGGGGGGAGGGAAGGCTAATTCTGCCACATATTTCAAGAGGAAGAAGATTCAATTAATCTTCACACAAAGGGAGGTAAATAAATAGAGATATTGGCAGAGAAGATGAGTACAAATGCATCCAAAAGATTATAAATCGCTCCAAATAACTTGCAAGATGAAAACTTGGTGATGAAACACAAAACCCTGTAAGTTTTCAGGAATTGTACCATGGAATTGTAGCAGACGATTCCACAATCATCAAGAGAGAAATCATAATATTGAGAGAAGTTAAATGCCAGAATCAATGGCCTGAAAAGCTAGAATAATTAGAAAAATAGAAAAACTTGAATCTTTAGTGGTAAGTCTCTGCAAAGGTATGTGAGAGGGAAACAAATTGAGAATACAAGCATACTAAAGTGGAAGACAGTCTTGAAGAGAAGAGAAGAAAGCAATGAAGTTAAAAGAACATTATTTCTTAATAATTAAAAAAATTTGATTTCAGGGTCAGGGGTTTCTAAAAAGAGAGAAATTGGGAAAGAGAGCATTCCAGACTTGGTAGACAGCCACTGCAAAGGCTCAGAGAGAAGAAATGGAATGTCATGTGAGAAACAGCATGTAGTAGACCTGTACAACTGAACTATTGTGAAGAGAAATGTGTTCAAGATTTGAAATATAGGGAAAGGACTAGATTATGAAGAACTTTAACTACCAAATGGAGGAATTTCTACTTGCAGTTAGAAGTATTAGGGAGTTACTATAATTTATTGAATAGAGAAATGATATAGTCATATCTATGCTTTGGAGAAATCACTTGCTTGACATTAGTGTGGAGGATGGATTGGAGTAAGTCGAGACTTGAGCCAGAAAACCTAATTTAAAGACTGTTATAATAGTCTGGGATAGAGGTGTTGAAGGATTCAACCAGTGTAGTAACTGTGCAAATGAAGAATGGATGTGTGTGTATGTACATACAAAATGTTATAGAAAAAGAAATTACAACATTTAACAAGTGATTGGATATATGTGGAGATAGTGAAAGTGAAGAGTCAAGGATAAAGCAAAGATTATGATCTTGATGACTGGAAACAAAGTGGTATATTTGACAACAATAGGGAAGATGGGAAAATCTCAGAAAAAATGTATTCTGTTTTCAACAATTGTTTTATTGGACATCCATTTAGAGATGTCAAAAAAGGCAATTGGTGATATGTGAGATTAGCTCAGGAAATAGATTAGGCCTGGATAAAATAGCATCAATATAGAGATGATAATTGGACACTTGAGAGCTGATGAGATCACAAGTAAGATAGAGTAGAAGAAAAATAGAAGAGTTTTGGGGGACATCCTTGGTCAGTGGGCATGAAATAGGTGAAAAGGCAGCATAGGAAACTAAAGAATGTTTAGATAGGAAAACTGGAAAAAAAAAAAAAAGCAGTGTCACAAAATTGAGGAAGGAAGGAAAAATGGCAAAAGTGTCCAAGAGAGATGAATGAAAATTCATTTGCTAAGTGCTTACTATAACAAACTGCTGAGCTAAATGCTGAGGATATGAATAGAAGCAAAGATAGTCCCTGCTTTCAAGCTCATGTTGTAACAGCCCTCACAAAACCTAGGTTTCAGGTGTAAGTCAGAAGGAAAAGAGCCTATGAAATGAAGTGGCAAAATAGTATGATAATGCATATTTTTGGGGTTTTAATGACATTTTATTTCCTCAATTACATATTAAAACAAAATTTTTAATACTTTAAAGTTTTGAGTTCCAAATTCTGTTCCTTCCTCCCTCCCTTTTCCCTTCCCTTCCCTTCAAGGGTTAGGAATCCGATATATATTATACATGTGTAATCATGCCAGGCATTTCCATGTTAGTCATTTTATACAAGAAGACTGGAACACAAAAAAATAAGAATGAAAGGAGGAAAGTGAAAAAATAGTATGCTAAAGTCTGTATTCAGACATCAGTTCTTTCTCCATAGTATGTTTCTATCATGAGTCTTTTGGATCTTGGATCATTGTATTGCTGAGAATAGTTAAGTCATTCACAGTTCATCCTACAATATTGTTATTACTCCTAGTACTGTTCTCCTAGTATAATGTTCTAGTTCTGTTCTCTAACAGTTCATGTAAGTCTTTCCAAGTTTTTCTGAAATCATCTTGCTTGTCATTCCTTATAGCACAATAACATTCTATCACAATCATATACCATTTGTATGTGTACGTGTGTATACATATTTATTTGTCTTTGGAAGATAGACCTAACAGTGATATTGCTGGGTCAAAGAGTATGCATAGTTTTATAGCCCTTAGGCATAGTTCCAAATTGCTCTCCAATTTGTTGGATCAGTTCACAATTCCACTAACAGTGACTAATAAATATTCTTAATTTCCACTTATAAATAATGCTTGTTTCTGCTATGGAGCTATTTGTGGCAAGAATTTTATTTGCCTGCTCTCTTAGCAGCTGTGATTGCTAAGAAGTTATGGGCTATAGCATCTGCAGAAGCAGTTGCCAAGTTGTATCTCCCCCAAGATTGTTTGCCTTTGGGGCCTGGGCTAGAAACAGGAATGGGGTCATAGGATATTGCCACTCCCATTGCTTTTGGGATTATCATCTTGTTGGTTAGAATTGGTTAGCAGTTAGTGATGACAAGGAAAATGAACTCTATTACTTTCCTCATTGTCTTAAGAGCCCATGCTGGAAACATAGCTAATAACTCAGGGCTCACTATTAATCCGAAAGCTCTTAAGGTTCAGGATCTTGGACTATCTTTCTTTTGGAGTCTGGGTTGAGATAGTGGAAGTGGTGTGAATTTCCTGACACGTAGTGCTGCTTTTCTCTTTCTCAGGGTAACTTACTGCTTTAGCTGAGCTGGTTTGTTGGTCTGTTAGGTGGCAGTTGTTGAGAGACTGTCCTCTTCTCCATAGAAATTACTTTAAGCAAGTTAAAGAGTTTGAAGATTGAGAAGTCTTTGATTTGGCAGTTAAAATATCATTGGTAACTTTGGAGAAGGCAGTTTCAATTGAATGATGTGGCTAGAAGTACAAAAGGTCTAGAGGAGATTGAGAGTCGTAGAGGAGGCACTAAGTGCTGACTTTTTTAAGGATGTTAGCTGAAAAGGGTGGGGAGAGATGTAGCATGATAATTTGAGCATAATAGGATCCATGTTATCTGACTCAAAGGAGGAAATCATGTGTGATACTGTCATTTTGATGTGAGATTAGGAAGAATGGAAAAGGGAATTTGCAACAAATGACCTTGAGGTAACATGAGATGAAGTTCTTAGCTGAGAAAGGGGGGGGGAAGGGATTTGGAGCACCTTTGATCAGTAGGATATACCTTGGTGCAGTTAGGAGCCAGCTACAATTAACTAGCATAAATTGTGCTACACAGATTAGTGATTTCCTCCATTTCTATTCAGCAACATGTGAATAGGAGGCAGATGGTGGAAGTAATCCAAGATTGGAGTTGAGCAAAGCATTATAATCGATAGGACAAGGGGACAACGGATTTGAGAATGGAGGATAGAGTTGAATTCGATTATCAGGAGATTGATATTGGAAGGGATGAAAGGATAGCCAGGACATGGGTTGGGTTAAGGAAGTCATGATAAGGATGAAGAATAAATTTAGGAGGAATATAACATAGGAAGAAATGGAAATATAACAGATTATAGTCAGATAAAGAAATTTTGGAATTCTGGAACATGGAAATATTGTGGATCATGGATTTGTGTTTTGTTGAAGAGCCATGTCCATCAGAATTGAGCGTCATATAGTTTTATTGTTGCTGTGTATAATGATCTCCTGGTTTTGCTCATTTCACTCAGCATCAGTTCATGCAAGTCTCTCCAAGCCTCTCTGAAATCATCCTGTGGGTCATTTCTTACAGAACAATAATATTCCATAATATTCATATACCATAATTTATTCAGCCATTCTCCAATGGATATATAATTTTCAAGGGAAAACATGATTAGCCACTTGAAAAAGAATTATTAGTTGCCCTACTAATAGGAAGTTAGATGGGGAAATGATTACTGACCACAAAAGCAAGTCTGCTTTGGGGAAGATGGCAAAGAATGACATTTAGACTGGAATAGACATTACAATCGTGACTAATAAGGAGTTGATATCTAAGAGATAGTAAGAGAACTTCTGGATTAATCAAAGTCAGTTAAAAAAAGGACACCAGACTCAGATGAATAATATCTTCAGATATTGAAAAAGATATTGATATATGTATGTAACTACTGAGCCACTATTAGTGACATTTAAAAGAAAATGTGGAACTAAAAAGGTTTCAGTCTTGGAAAAGAGCAAATGTTATCCTCATTTACACGCACACAGACACACACACACACACACTCAGTAATGGAGGAGGAAGGAAAGAACTGCCTAAAGTCATTAAAAATTGAGTTTGACTTCAAATCCTGGTAAAAATTCTAGAATTCATTTTTAGAGAAATGATGAACTAGAGAAGAAATGTGATCACAAAGAGCTAATATTTTGTAGCAACAATTTCTTAAATAGTAGATCAGTTGAATATTGTAGATATAGTTTATTTTAGTAGAGTATTTGATTTAAAAAAAGTCTATACTATTATTCTATGTCTTACCAGTAGAATGTGGGCTTAACTAATAATATAACAACTGGATTCAGAACTATTTGAATAATTAATTTTAGAGTCTATTACTGGCTTGACTTTAGCTTCAACAGAGGTCTTTAGATAGTTGTCTCTGGCTGCTTAATATTTTATCAGTGTCTTAGATAAAAGGATATTGTGTCCTAATCCATTTTTATGGTGATACAAAGCTGAGAAGAATAACACAATGATAACATTTGGAATCTAGAAAGATCTTGACAGAATAGAACATTGAGCTCAATGTGATAAATGAAATTTAAGAATTATAAGCATATAGTTGAAAAATGTAATGGAAAATAAGTGACTAAATTGCCATTTTAGTTTACAGGTTTAATAATGGTAGCCCAAAAAAGCCACATTCTATGTTGGACTTCACTAAGAGAAGCTTTAGGCTTCCAAGGTCTAGAAGAGTGACTGTTCCGCCATTTTCTTCCATGGTCCAACTAGAGAGCATCATTTTCATTTCTGGGTCCCACCTTTGAGAAAGGACATTAGTAAGGTGTGCAGTATCAGAGAAGGGGTCATAAAGATATTGTAGGACTTATATGATCTTACTGTTTAGGAAAGACTGAAGAAATTCAGGATTTTTTAGCCTAGCAATAAGAAGACTACAAGGGACATGAAAGATATTTAATAGAGTTTCAGATATTTACAGGGCTTTTATGAAAGACCAAATGTATTTGTTCTTGGCTTCAAAGCTGGTGGAATCCGTTATAATGGATAGGGAAGCATATTTAAGTTTGATAATCAAAAAAACTTTCTCATGATTTTAACTGTCCAAAATTGGAATAAGTTATCTTGAGAAGTTACAGTACTTCTCACTAAGATCTTCAAGTAGAGACTAGATGACCACTTGGGGATGTTAAAGAGGAAATTCTATAAGGGTTGAACTCTCAGGTATCTTCCAGCTCCAAAACTGTCATTCTGAGAAAAATTAAGATCCTTTTAAAGATACCAACTTAAATAAAAAAATTTTGCAAAAACTGCCACAAAGTCAAAAGAAAGGTAAAAAGACTTCCAACATTTTGGGTGGATCCCTTGTTAGTATAAGGGAGAACATGAACAAAAGTCACACAGGTAAGGCAGGTATTGATGAGCTTGAGCTACATAATAGTTATTGTTTTGGAAAGTCATATGAAATACAGTTTGAATTACAAATCTTACAGTACCCTTTTGTCATATGATTCCATATTAACTTAAATGCCAGGGAGAGGTAAAAAAGCATCTATCTATTAATATGTTGTTTTAATAATGAAAATTTGATAGCAGTCTCTGTATCTAGTGATTCAACTTTAGATGTCTGAAATAATTTATGATGTGTCATAATGCATATTATTGGAGTCAGAAAGACTTGTTTTCAGATCCTTCTGGCACTGAATTGCATTAGGAAAGCTACTTAATCTTTCTCAATCTTAGTTTCTTCATCTCTAAAATGGGGATAGTAATACCTACCTTACAGCTTTATTGTAAGGCTCAAATAGAGTAATGTATTATACATTACTTGGCAAATTTTTTAATTATTTATACATGTCAGGCATTCAGAGAATGGTTGAATAGATTATATAATGGATCATTAGGACACCATCAAAATTATAAATTTGAAAAATACATTGGTAAAATGGAGTATGTGCTATAATCCTAAGCAAAATTATCAAAACCAGATTTGAATTTTGATTCCAGTACTCCAACTTATCTATGATTTCATAAATATGAAATCTTTCCTCTAATGTTGTACTTCATCACTTATCTATTTTGTACTACTTTTCATATCCTTCTATAAATTCACCATAGGAGTCTACCCTTAGTATCCTGAACTCTAGTTCCACATCATCAATAGCTGTTTTGAGCTGACCGTTCTGGAGACATGTCAGACTTAGCATGTCAAACTGCAACTTATTATCTTCTCCCTTCTTCTTCCTCCTCCAAACTTCTCCACTGTGATGAAACACAGTTCATCACAGGAAGGTTTTTACAACCATCCTTCCAGTTACCCAGGTTAGCAACCTCTAAATTATCCTCCATTCCTTATTCTGACACCCCACATATCCATTCAATTGTCCCTGTTGAGAACAAGATCCCACTGTTCACATCACTACCAGCTCAATTTGCTGATTAGTTGCCACTAACATAAGTAATCCAAGAACCAAGAGCCTTACTTTTAGCCCCTCTCCTATAGCTATCACACAAGGAAGCAGCCATAGTAGAAATGTGACTTGCTAGTTGCTTATGGAGAAACTGCCTCCTCAAACAGAAGACTTGAAAGCTTTTAATATCAAAATCGTTGGCCCCATTAAATGGTTCAACAACAAAAATAGATGAGATTTTTATCAGTAGAATCATGCATTGCCATCTGCTTTGCCATTGTACTCTAGTAATCCAGTGGAGAATTTCCATTATTATAGCCAAAACCTCTTGAATGTGTTGTCTCCTCCTATTAGAGGTTTTTTTTTTTTTGACACTCTTAGACAAAGGATTGCCTTGATTTATATTTATTTCTCCAGTGCTTAGCATTGTCTTCTACACAAAGTACTTAATGAATACTTCTTTATTCATTTATCAAATCTTTCGTTTATTTCTACATTCAGTGAAGCTTCAGTGGAGGATTTTATGGAGGACCTTCTACATAGTCGGTGCTTAATAATTGTGGGATCATATTGATCTTATCTTTTATCAGGGATAGTATTTCTGGAAGGACATTATTTTACACACATGGAAGAATTAGAAGATATAGATAGGATAGACTGTGTAAGATATGTCGATTCCATAGAAGTTGAGATATGTAAGATGTGCTCAGAGTAATCAAATTAGCTTTATTGAATTTATTACATTTTTCATAGGAAGTATTGAGAGATTTTTAAGTTTTTTTTTAATAACAAACACATAATGTTTCTAAATGTCACATAAATTGTCAATTTTGATGGGAAGGAGCAATAGTGATCTTTTAAGATGAATGTAGTTGTATCTCAGTGTACTTTAATAATATCAGTATTGCCTGTAAAATAGAAGAAATAAGAATGTGGCTTATTTTTTGCATCTGCTTCTTGACAGCCACAGTTATTGATTGACAAGTAGAAATGAGAAAAAGACTAGCTTCTCAACTCTCTCTGAGATTGGTGTAATTTTTTTTTTTTTTTTTTTTTGCTTTTTTGCTGAGGCAGTTGGGGTTAAGTGACTTGCACAGGGTCACACAGCTAGGATGTGTTAAGTATCTGATATCATATTTGAACTCAGATCTTCCTGACTTCAGGGCTGGTGCTTTATCCACTGCGCCACCTACCTGCCCCATTGGTGTAATTTTTTAAAAGGTCTTTATCAACCTCTTTGTTTCATCTTCTGACATTTTTTTCCAGTAACATTTCCCTGAAACTGCTTTAGAAGAACTTATTTCTAATTTTATAATCAAAGTCTTAGAAATGAAAATTATTTAAGTAAAAATTATATTTTACAGACTTTTTTTTTTTTTTTTTTTTTTTTTTTTTTTGCTGAGGCAATTGGGATTAAGTGACTTGCCCAGGGTCACACAGCTAGGGAATGTTAAGTGTCTGAGACCAGATTTTTGAACTCAGGTCCTCCTGACTTCAGGGCTGGTGCTGTATCCACTGCGCCACCTAGCTGTCCCTTTACAGACAATTTTTGAGGAATCCATTTCTGTTGTTATTTATATTACATTAGAGGTTTTAGGGGTGTTAGCAATTAACAAAGGGAAAATGAGTTCTTTAGCCGAAATCATAGTTGACATGGGGGAAGATGCCATTAGGCATGGCAAACGAGGGATTATGCCATTGACTGGTGGGCTAAATTCCTAAAGAAGTTTAGGGGATACAAAGAGATTTTAAAGGAGGGAAAGGGCCCCACATGTGCAAAAATGTTTGTGGCAGCCCTTTTTGTAGTGGCAAGAAACTGGAAATTAAAAGGATGCCCATCAATTGGAGAATGTCTGAATAAATTATGGTATATGAATGTTATGGAATATTATTGTTCTGTAAGAAACAATCAGCAGGATGATTTCAGAGAGGCCTGGAGAGACTTGCATGAACTGATGCTGAGTGAAATCAGCAGAACCAGGAGAACATTATACACACCAACAAGACTATATGATGATCAATTCTGATGGACGTGGTTCTCTTCAACAATGATGTGATTCAAACCAGTTCCTATTGTTCAACGATGAAGATAGTTCCCACAGGCCTCTCTCTGGATGTATATGACTGAGTGTGGACCACAACACAGCATTTTAACGCTTTCTGTGAATATTTCCATGCATTTTGTTTTCCTTCTTAGGTTGTTTTTTTTTTCTTCTCTTTCTAGATCTGATGTTTCTTGTGCAGTAAGATAGCTGTATAGATATGTATACATGTATTGGATTTGTCATATAATTTATCATATTTAGCATGTATTAGATTACCTGTCATCTAGGGGTGGGGGTGGGGGGAAGGAGGGGAAAAGCTTGGGGGGGGAAGTGGATTTTTTTTTGTTTTTTGCAAAGGTCAGTGTAGAAAAACCACTCATGTTTTGTAAATAAAAAGCTTTTAATTAAAAAAAAGGAGTTTAGGGGAAATACAATAACCATGGGGATGATGATTTTTGTCAGTGCAAAGCATTCTGCTAAGAATTCCACCAGAAACTTCTTCCTGTATTGGGACTGTAATAAAGGTTCACTTAAACAGATGACCTAGTCAAAGTAAAAAGTTCCACTTATATTCCTATCAGCACTCCTTCCTATTAGCCTCTGGGAATAGCTAGGCTTCCAGATTGTTTATAGTAATTCAGGGTCTCTTCAGATGCTACTCCTTGCAACCAAAGTGTCTTATTTGACATCCATCAGAAATACAAAACACAGATTAACTATGTTATGCTGTATGACTACCTTTTATTGGAAAACTCTCACTACCAATGTAGGTTGGTACCATCTCTTCAATTTTTAGTCCTAGAAACTTGTCTAGCACCGAAGTTAATTGAAAAAGTTTGTTACATCCTATTGGCATAATAGATCTGATTCTTCATTGTAATATAATGTTATTTGCTTTGTTAAATGTTATTTTAAAAGTAGAGATTTATAGGGAACTGGGGGTAAAATTTGTAACGGAAAGCTTTGTAAAAATCAATGCTGAGGAACTACCTATACATATGTTATACAAATAAAAAGCTTTAATTAAAAAAAAGTAGAGATTTATAGATGAGATATTTAGAATGAATGTTCTAATCATATAAATTAATAGTTTAAAGGAGGTTTCTTTTTGGTCATAAAGAAAAAGGAAAATTGTTTTTGGCCTACACTGGGGATTCTTAACTTGAGGACTGATATATGCAGGAGTGGAGGAAAATGTTTCATTTCAGAGAGAGTCTTTAAACTTGGATAGGAAAAAAGTAGTTTTACTTTCAACACCTCTAACTGAAAGTTAGCATTTGCTTTGTTCATTCTTTGAGGGGATCCATAGTTTTTACCAAACTGCTTTTTAAAAAAAAAAAGTAATAATATCATATCATATTTAAGTTTCTCTTTAAATCTCCAAATTTAAAAGTGGGAAAATGTTTTAAAATAGAGATGTGGAAATTCTTTTGCTCCATAAATCTGTTCATTTCACCTAAATACCTACTGTTTGTAAATGCTTAATATTGAAAACTACAATGTAAAGTGGTAAGAAAAAAAAATTACAGGTCTTATATTAGTCCTAGCTCCCATACTCACTAGCTTTGTGACTTTGGGCTGGTCAGTCACCTCTAGACCTCTGTTTCCTCATTAATAAAATAAAACATTCAGATCAAATTGCTTCTAGAGTGACTCCTAACTAATATTGGGATGTAATTATTCTATGGAAGCAAAATATGAAGATGATGATTAAATGATAAATTGTATAACAGATTGGAACATATTAGGCCTTATTCATTTGTGACTTCTCATCTGGCAATCTGGTTTTTCATTGTGATGACCTTTACTAGTAATTTTTAATATATTTTCTACTGAAATAAATGTAAATATTTTACAATGAGAATATGTGAAAGTATAGACGTGTAAAGCATGGTGCTTTACTTTTTGGCTTTAATTTTTCTTAATAGATTTTCTCAATAATAAGCAATATGGGTGACTAGCTTATTTTGTCAGAAAGATAAGAATGAAAGAATTAGCTTTTTTTTAAATTATCAAAATTATTTTTTTCTTTTGCTTCAGTTTTTACCAGATTCGGGCTTCAATGAAAGTTCCTCCAAGAATTCCCCATAGATTAGAAGCTAGCTTGTTACATGCAACAGGTAAGCAAAGAAACATTTTTAAGTTAAAAAAATTGGAGTATTACATCTAACACCACATACCAAGATAAGATCTAAATGGGTTCATGATCTGGATATAAAGAGGGATACTATAAGTAAATTAGAGGAATGTAATATAATTTACCTCTCAGACCTATGGAGATGGAATAAATTTATGTCCAAAGAAGAACTGGAACTCTTAATTGAAAACCAGATAGATAACTTGTTTTTGTACAAACAAAATCAATGCAGACAAGATTAGGAGGGAAGCAATAAATTGGGAAATCATCTTTACATTTAAGGGTTCTGATAAAGGTCTCATCTCTAAAATATATAGAGAATTGTCTCATATTTATAAAAATTCAAGCCATTCTCCAATCAATAAATGGTCAAAGGATATGAACAGACAATTTTCAGAGGATGAAATTAAAACTATTTATAGTCATATGAAAAGGTGCTCCAAATCACTATTGATCAGAGAAATGCAAATCAAGACAACCCTGAGGTACCACTTCACACCTGCAAGATTGGCTAAAATGACAGGAAAAGTTAATGATGAATGTGGGAGGGCTGGGACACTGATGCATTGTTGGTGGAGCTGTGAACGGATACAGCCATTCTGGAGAACAATTTGGAGCTATGCTCAAAAAGTTATCAAACTGTGCATACCCTTTGACCCAGCAGCATTTCTATTGGGCTTATATCCCAAAGAAATCATAAAGGAAGGAAAAGGCCCCACATGTGCAAGAATGTTTGTGGCAGCCCTTTCTGTAGTGGCTAGAAACTGGAAATTGAATAGATGCCCTTCAATTGGAGAATGGCTGAATAAATTATGGTATATGAATATTATGGAATATTATTGTTCTGTAAGAAATGACCAGCAAGATGATTTCAGAGAGGCCTGGAGAGACTTACATGAACTGATGCTGAGTGAAATGAGCAGAACCAGGAGATCATTATACACGGCAACAACAGTACTATATGACGATCAATTCTGATGGACATGGCTCTCTTCAACAATGAATGTTTCAAACCACCTCCAATTGTTCACTGAAGAAAGCCATATACACCCAGAGAGAGGGATGTAAAATGTGGACCACAACATAACATTCTCATACTCCTTGACTGATGTTTGCTTACATTGTGTTTCCTTTATGTGATATATCATTTGTGTAGATAAGATTTTTCTTGCACAACAATGATAAGTTTGGAAATATGTATACATATATTCGATTTGCCAATATTTTAACATAATTAACATGTAGTGGATATCCTGCCATCTAGGGGAGGGGTAGGGAGTTGGGGGGAAAAATTTGTAACGGAAAGCTATGTAAGGGTTATTGTTGAAGAATTACCCACACATATGTTATGCAAATAAAATAAAATTAAAAAAAAATAATAATAAAAAATGAAGTATTAATAATTGCAAGGTTGTAATGTAAATATTTTTGGCTTTTAAAATATACCTACAGGCACAGTAAAACTCCCTGCTAATACTAATTTTTGTGAAAATATAAATTATATGTTACAAAGAGGGACACAAGGTAGATAAATAACTTTACATAAATCAGTAATATATTATGGGGTTTATATTAAATATTATCTCTTACAGTTTTAAAACTCCTTGAAAACACATAGAAATATTTCAGGGGCATTATATCTACCAGAATCTGAATAGAGTAATATATCTTTGTGGAGTGAACTTCAAAGGAAGAGATGCTCAAGAGTGAATATGGTAGAAGATGGGCCTGAAAATGAAAGATAAGAAGCATGATTTTTCTTTCCTTACTGATTTTGGAGAGGATTAAGGTAGGACAGTGCATGTGACAATATAGCTGAACTTGATAGGCCTTGGTGCTGTGGTGGGGTGGCCTGATGCAATAGCTGGTTCTGTATGATTTTACATAGAATTCACAAATTTTGGCACATTCTTTAATTTTTCATGAAGCCACACTTTGATTATATTAAATAATTTAACTTTGACTATATAGACTTTCAATAAGATTTAAAGGTGTTCCTAGCCCATCAAAAGTGTTTTTTCTGTAAGTGTTGAATAAATTTCTTAGTCTTTTATGAAATATTGTATGGTTCAAGTTTGATTTGCAAGTTTCTTTATTTGGGAATTTGTATAATGCTAGAACAATTCTGTTTTTCATTATATCAGTATATTTAATTCCTTTCTTCAATGGAAACAAGATATTGAGAGTTTAAAAAATATCCTTAAATATTGTTTATAGTGGATATTGTATTGTCTCATAAAGATGATCATATCTGCACAGGCTCATTCACACTATTTTAAAGTTTATATACCTCCATTTTAAGAATCCTTGCATTAGCAGCTGATTTGTTGTTTTTATTGTTTGTTGTTTTGAACTGGTTTTCTCAATGTTCTTCCAACTTAAAGATATTTAAATACATTTTATAGAAATGAATAATAGATCCTCTTGCTTTCAGATCCCTCCAAAGGCCTCTGGTTTTGTTTGGTTTTTTTCCCTTTCGATATCTGGGCTGTTTTGCAGCGATAAGTGGTATTTTTTTCATTTTTGTTTGCACTTTTCCTTTGTACTTTACTGGAGGGACTGTTCTTTCATTATAGACTTGAATTATCCTTGCTTGACTTCTCCTTCCACCTCACCTCATCCCAAAAAACTTTTGTAATAATTACTTACTAAATGAAATGGATCTTTTTTTCCTCTCAGTAGTATTTTATTTTTCCAAATACATGTAAAGATAGTTTTCAACATTCATTTTTGTAAGACTTTGTGTTTCAAATTTTTTCTCCCTCCCTTACCTCGCCCCTCCCCAAGCAGTTTTGTAAAGGTTAAATATTTTAAACATATTTCCATATTTGTCATGTTGTGCAAGAAAAATCAGACCAAAAGGGAAAAATAACACAAGAAAGAAAAATAAAGACAAACAAAAAAAAAGATGAAAATACTATGTCTCTATAGTTCTCTCACTGGCTGTGGATGACATTTTTCATCCCAAGTCTATTATAATTGCTTTGAACCATATTGTTGAGAAAAGCCAGATCTACCATAATTGATAGTCATATAATCTTCTTGTTACTGTGTATAATATTCTCCTGGTTCTGCTTACTTCACTCAGCATCAGTTCATGTAAGTCTATGAAATGTGATCTTAAGAACTATTACTTTTATATGTTTCTTAAATAATATCTATTCTTAAAAACTAAGGAATTAAAAACAGAAGAAAGCAGTGTTTACTTAAAACCCAGCATTAAACTTTAATAATTAATTAAAGATGGTGAAACCAGCTCAAACCAGTTTCATATTTTTAGGGTCAGACGTTCTGAGTCAGTGTACTGTCAGTGGATAGCATAATGATTGCTATCACAAAATTAAACTAGCTCAAAATTATGTTTTGTCCCAAGTGATTCACCAAGTAATGCCACCATGATTCATCTGTTTTATTTGACAGTGACTAGATAGTGTTACATACTAAGCTTAAATACCTTCCAAAGATGAAGTCATTGTTTCATTTTATATAACTTAATTAACTTGCTTAATAATTTTAATCACACCCAAATTCTGAATTTTTAATTCTCTAGCTATAATATTTTAATTTCTATTGGCTTTAAATAGAAAACTTGAATTATTTGAAGCTCATTTGACATTTATTTGTTTTTTTGCTGAGACAATTGGAGTTAAGCAACTTGCCCAGGATCACATAGTAAGTGCTAAGTGTCTGAGGTCAGATTTGAACTCAGGTCTTCCTGACTTCAGGGCTGATGCTCTGTCCACTGCACCAACTAGCTGCCCCTTGACATTTATTTGTATTTTTTCGGTTTGCCCATTTTCCTTTATTTTTTAGAATAGTAGAAAATCCATAGTAGAATATATGCCTTTTCTTTAGAGATCTTACGTCAAAGAATAAGATTATAGAAAAAAAGATGTAAATATTTTAGCTTGAACTCCATTTAAATAACACTAAAACTAAGTAGAAAAGAATAGTATGTTGTATTATTCTTTTTCTTCCATTAAAATACTACTTTCATATCTCATTATGACTTGGGGGTGACAGTTCATACTTGTGAAGGTATCTTTCACAGTTGTAATAAGGAGGAGGATTTTTAACTAAAGGATTAAAGTGATCATAAAAGACAAAACATCTTTTGTTACATAAAATTTTTAACTTTTTATATAAATCAATGGGGATGGAATAAAAGAAAAATCAACTATCACTAAAAAAAAATTGTTATCTGAGTTTTGTAGGTGTGGAAGAAAAAACCTACTCCGTGTTTAGAGTATAAACCCACTAGAGACTATTTTATGTAATTAATCTTATCCTAAACATCTACACATAGAGAGAGAAGTTATTTGCTTCTTGGAGGTTTTTTTGTTTTTAATTATTTTAATTTTTTCTGGTTTTACATGTACATTAATTTTTAATACATATATCTGAATCATGTTGGGAGAGAAAAATCAAAACAAAAGGGAAAAACTAAGAGAGGAAAAAAAAACAAGAAAAAAGAAGTGAACATAGCATATGTTGATTCAGTCTGCATGTTTGTTTGTTTTTTAAAGCCTAGTTTAACAAGCCTTTGCAAATTTCTAAGCCATTTTGGAACTACATTCTGTAATATTCTCAAAAAAATTCCCACAATAAGATTACTACACTTTTTAAGATGAATAAATTATGAGTATTAGGTATTTTAATACCATCTGTAGACTTTGATCTTAGGGGCACTAGGGACACATTTTTTTCCTCTTATACCACTTGGCTTCTTTGTACCTCATCTATAAATCAATAAAATAATATTTTAAATATTCAGCTGATGTCATGAAGAAAAGATTTTTAAAGCAATTTTGTATGAATATTAATTGTTATTATTCAAAAATATATTCTTATATCAAGTCAGCATCAGGCATATAATGGGAGGAAGGCAAGCTTTTTATTCAGAGTTGTTGAAAAAAACAAGATTATGAAAAAAGTCACCTAATTAGAAAAGGAAATACAGAATCATAAAGAAGAAAATAATTCCTTGAAAGTTAGAATTGGGCAAGGGAAATCCAGTGAAGCTATATCATAACAAAAAATATAAAGAATGAAAAAATAGAGCAAAATATGAAATATCTTAAAACAAATAAAAAAAACAGACCTGGAATACTGATCTAGAAGAGAAAATATGAGAATAATTGTACCACCTGAAAGCTGTGACCAAAATAAGAATCTTGACACAATAATGCAAGAAAATTGTCGTAGAATGATAGAACACAAGGGGAAAGTAGACATAGAAAAAATCCACCAATCACCACCTCAAAGAGATCCTTCATGGAAAACACACAGAAATATTATTGCTAAATTTCAAAATTCTCAGATGAAAGAGAAAATTCTTCAAGAAACTACAACAGCAACAACAAAACAAATCAAGTATGGTGGCGCTACAATTATAATTGTACAGGATTTATCACCAACCACATTTTAAAAAACTACAGGTCTTGGAATAATATATACTGACATTTGCAGCCAAAAATAACCATAATACTGAATGAAAAAAAAATAGACATTCCTTGAACTTGCAGATTTTCAGGACATGGAAGAATCAACATCAAAGATTAATTTCAAGGGACTCAACTAGGACAAATTATTAATGTTTGTTACATGGAAATGGATACTATATGTTTAAGATTGACATTGGATAACTTAAAGAATAAGGCAGAGCTGAGAATGAACTGACTCTAAAAAACCAAAATTGTCTATGAAAGGGTAAAAATAGTAATTATGCTATCCAGATGAGGTTCAGAGAAAGAACTAATATAGAAACATTAGATGGGAGAGAGAAGGGCAGATAGTTCAAATACTTAACTCATCTTGGGAATGGGTTAAATAGGGAACAACAACACATACACACACACATACACATATATGGCAGCAGCAGTATTCCTGTATACTATCAACAAAGTCCAACAGCAAGAGATGGAAAGAGAAATTCCATTTAAAATGTAAACAATATAAAATACTTGGCAGTTTACCTTCCAAGACAAACTCAAGAACTATATGAACACAATTACAATATATTTTCCACAAAAATAAAGTCAAATCTAAACAATTAGAAAAATATTAGTTGCTTGTGGATAGGCCAAGCCAACATAATAAAAATGGCAATTCTATGTAAATTAATTTATTTATTTAGTGCCATACCAACTAGACTATCAAAAAATATTTTTATAGAGCTAGAAAAAAAATTATAACAAAATTCATCAGGAAGAAAAAAGGGTCAAAGATATCAAAGGCATCAGTGAAAAAAATGTAAAGGAAGATTGTCTAGCTATAAAACTGCATATCCTTTGATCCAGCAATATCACTGCTAGGTCTGTATTTCAAAGATATCAAAAAATAAATAAAAGAGAAAGGACCTATTTGTACAAAAGTATTTTTAGCAATTCTTTGTGTGATGCTAAGAATTGGGAATCAAAGTATGCGCATCAGTTGGGGAATGGCTTAACAAGCTGTGATAACTGATTTCAATGAATCTTATTGTTCTACAAGAAATGACAAGAAGAATGATTTCAGAAAAACTGGGATGAATTGATGTAAAGTGAAGTGAACAGAATCAGGAGAACATATTTTTTATTATTTACATATTGTCTCTCCCATTAGAATATAGGTTTCTTGATAACAAGGACGATTTTTCATTTTTTATAACCCTAATACTTAGTATAGTGACTGGTATATTGTCATGCAAATAAAGTGTAAGTATAGTATCTATTTTATAGATGAGAAAATTAGTGTTGAGACGTTCACTGATTTGCTGATTATCCTGTTACTAGTAAGCATTCAGTGATAATTGGATATCAAGTCTAAGCTTCTGTCCATTTCCTCTCATTGATGCTTGTTGT